>UELV01095170.1:0-12589 GCA_900490015.1 Megastigmus stigmatizans | reverse complement strand
ACACAATATTTATAAAAAGAAATATAATAGCTCAAAAGAAATATATCGCTTGATACGATTTAGTTGATTAAACAGAGCATACATATCCACTTGCACAGAAATGATTGCTATATTATAGTTTAATATTGAAGTTCAATATTATTAATAGAAAGGAAATAGTTAGGTTTACAATATTGATGCTCTGTTTATTCCTTATACTTGGACTTAGCTTCGGCTATCGCGTATTTGGTTTGCCAAGGAATCTTTACATATTTGCTTATGAATATACCGGATAGGCTGTCGATAATCGCTTGCAGCTGTGTCGATTTTTATGGCCCTAGCAGAGCGTTCGTTATCGCTACCAGATGTTGAATTTTCCTCGGATATAAGATTTGTATTTTCTTGAACGTCACATTTTCCCATAGGCATTGCATTCTTTCATTCTCGGCCTGCTATCGCTCGGTGTTACATTTAAGCTTAATTTATGGCTAAACAGAAAAATGTAAGGCGCAAAGTGTGGAAAAAGGAATGCTGGTGGTCCTCAATACGCTGTCTATTATCAAGTGTCTCGGCGCTCGGTTGCTAGCTCGCTTGACTCCGATTTTTATTACCCTAAGGGTGCTGTGTTTTCGAGGCATGCCTGTGCGTGTCATATTTCGGGTTGTCCGTTGTTTGCATTTTTTCCAAGAAAAGCGTCTTCGACTTTTCTTTTTGGGCGATACTTCGACTATTGATAGATTTAGGATTTCTCCTATCGTGAGATAGTGCGGACGGAGGGTAGAATTGAATATTCGAGGAAAAGAAAATTTTTAACTTGTACTACGATCTACCCGACGTTATATTTTTGCAATACATTGTCATATGTTTTTGCACTGTTTTATTCTTTCACATCTTTTTCTTTCACTTTCATTTTTTCTCTCTTTTTTTTCTCTTTCTTTTTCTCATTTTAATCCAATGATATTTACACTTCTGCTCCACACACAGCACACTTCTCTCGGTTCAATTTTATTGGTAATAACAATAATCGGTCAAAAGGAAGGTTTTGGTGTTTCGATTTCGAGAGTTATTATTGTATGAAGCCGAAGAAGGAAAATAAAAGAGTTAGAGAAATTAAACTCGTAAAATTTCGAAAAGATTTATTAAATTAATGTGTCAGATTTTTTTATAGATAATCTTTTCAAAAAGAAGAGTATATTTCGCACGTACAAGTGCTTAAATACTTATTAGGTTTAGAATTTTACGAAGAGGTTAAAAGGAGTCAATTCAATGTATAATATGTCGCGGTGCGCTCTCTTGGCTTCGTACAGTCTGACTCATACTTGCCATCATGACGCTACCGCGTATATAAGCAGCTTATGATTATGTAAAGCTCCTTCTTGTCGAGTGTTCTGCTAAACGGCACACTCGACCACTTGTGCCAACCTTACCTCCAACACCACGGAACTGGCGACGTCGAAAAAAAAATCATGCATCTAGACATCGAGTACGACGGAATTCCATACCTAGACACAAAAAGCTTTGAAGTGCGCTACTTAGACATCACCATCAGCGCCCTATACATCTAGGCATCGAGTACGACCGAATTACCGACACCTAGATACAAAAAACTACGGAGCGCACTACCTGGACACCATTAGCAGCGATCCTATACACCTAGTCGCCGAGTACGATCGAATTCCATACCTATAGGCATAAAAAGCTAAGGAGCGATCTATCTTGACATCATTATTTTATCATTTGTATGTATCCAAAATTGAGTTTGAGTATCTCACAAATTAAAATTTTGGATTTATACAATCTCGTGTTTTTAGGAATGTATAAACTCTTGTTTGTGTTACTTAAAAATAATTTTTTGCCGTGGTGAAGCGCTCTACACGAACTTTTTAGCGTTAGAAAATAATTAACCGATGATTTATTTACTCATTATGCAAATAAAAGTTGATCAAATTTTGTACTTTGGACTCTATGTCAAGTAATTTATTAATTTTTTAATTTATTTTATTATTTGAATATGCAGTGGAAGTGTAATATTTAATAATAACATTTCGCTTATGAAATATGAAACAACTGGAAGAAAGGTTTTCGAGTTTCGATATCTATAGTCTTGTTATTGTTGTTTTAGAATTATAAATGGTATATTTCACCATGGAAACACAGTCAATTCTGCACATTATATAAATATGTTGCGTCAAAATACTAACCAGTGGTTTTTAGTAAATGATTTGATAGTTAATAAGATAATAATACAAAGAAATCATGGCATTTAGAACTAATGTAAGCCCGGAATATTGGTAATAATAAAATATGACGGTATAGCTGCTTTTATATTACATTCTTACATTACATTTTTCATATCTGATATCTCTTGGAAAGTAGTGAAATCTCTAACCTGAAACCTACCTTTAAAAAGGTATAATCTTGGTAAGTATGAATGTATCCTTACACTCGCTTCTGTTTATTTGCATAAAATGTCCTAACACAATTTTTAATTGTTTTTTAAAACACATTTAATAAACTAGTGCATATACAGTTTACCACTTTTTTATTTATTCAGATAAATTTTCCAGATTCTAATGGCCAATTTAAACTACAGAAAGTAGTGATATCAATTCAGAAGTGGTAAAGTTCTCTTTTTTTTATTAATAATTTTGCATAATTATTATTTTACTTGTTAATTTAAATTAAATTAAAAACATAATTAATAATTAATAATTAATTGTTCCCAATTTTATAAAGTATCTTTAATCTTAAAAATTACTATGATCATACTTAGCGGTCCGTCTGTAGGCAATTTATTGGTATACTGATGTCACTCGGATATCCACGCTTTTTATTTTTCATATATGGCAGTACAAAATTGATTTTTTTAACTGTAATCGTATATTTGCATTTATTTTTATGGGGGTATATATTAGTTTATTTTCTTAGTACCAATTTTCAGATCTTATATTAGTTGTAAAAATAGTATATAAACATTTTCTCGTCGTTTCCGAGTAAGAAAGCAAAAATTCAGAGTCTGGTTGGAAAAGGAAACAACTCAGACTCCGTTTCAGAAAGGAGACAACTCAGAAAAGCTCATTTCTCTCTCGAATTTTAGATGGCTTTTTCTTTCCTATTTATGTAGTAATTCACGGTATGTACTGATTTGTCAATAATTCAAATACTATAGTAACATATTCAAAGAACATTCATATAAATCAATAAAATAACAAGACAGGGAACCGGAGATAGGTAGGTTTAAAAAATTCACGTTATTCTTTTTCCATAAAATGCTTACTGTGTATAATTATATATTTTTATGTGCTACGTAAGTGGTTTAAATTTTAATTTAATTATGATTTGTAAATATTAAGAAAAAGTATGATTATATGTCACACCTAAAATTGCCTGCAGCCGCGGGCCGCCAAGTATGTTCATAGTTATTTTTTAAGATTAAAGATAATTTATAAAATTGGAAACAATTAATTATTAATTCTTAATTATTTTTTTAATTTAATTTAAGTTCTTAAGTAAAATAATACTTATGTAAAATTATTAATAAAAAAAGAGTACTTGACAACTTCGAAATTCATATCACAACTTTCTTTAGTTTAAATTGGCCATTAGAAATTGGAAAATTTGTCTGAATAAATAAAAAAGTGGTAAAATGTATTTGCACTGATTTATTAAATGAGTTTAAAAAATAATTAAAAATTGTGTTAGAACATTTTATGCAAATCAACAGAAGCGAGTGGAAGAATACATTCATACTTGCCAAGATTAAACCTTTTTAAAGGTAGGTTTTAGGGTTAGTTCATATATACAGAAATTTTGTTACTAACACATTTAATTATACTTACGTACGAAAATATTTCTATATATAAATATAGATACATGTACACATACCCAGTTTAAAAGTTTTAATTAGTTTTAATTAGTTAATAGTAATGTTTTGTTACATATATAAAGTTTTTTTGTAAAATATAATATTATGGTTTATTTTAGATGTGCAGTAAAATCATTAGTATTTGCTATCCTTGTAAATTAAATAATAGCAATAATATAAATATTTGTAACAGTTGCCATGACATCGTACAAAAAGTAATAATATTAAATAGAATATTGTAAAATAAAAACACCATAAAAATGAAAACACTATACAAAATAAAAACACTATAAAATTATAAACACCATAAAAAATATAAACACCATAAAATATGTAAATACCATAAAAAATCAATACACCATTATTATAATTACACACCAGAAGGGTACTTAATAGGTATAAATATGAAAACTATATATACCATACGACGACGAACGAGGAGCGGTAACATTTTAATATAATATTAATAATAATAATTATTTATTCTTCAAATTATTTTCTATTATTTTTATTTAGTATTGGAGTAACTAGTTCATAGCATATGAAATTTTAATTCCCCTGCTTGTCCTCAATTGGTCACAATTTTTCCATCCCCACTTTTTTATAGATATATAGGTATTTTAAAAAAAAATTTTAATCCCAAAACATTTATACTTTTTAACTTTTTAACTTTGCAAGTAATTTCTATTTGCATTGATAAAATTTTACTTATACTATTATAACTCTGAGAAAATGTTCTTGAGATTAAAAAATAAGATGTAAAAATTAATGTATCACAGTCAGTCGTTCGTAATCCTAACCTAGTTCTGTACCAATTTTATCTTTGTAGTCTGTACCTTGAGGTATGCGCAATAATGCTTTGATAAAAGTAAATATTTTAAGTTTGTTATTTTCTTTAGTGAATAATTTAACTTAATATTAAAACGTATTTAAAATTACAACTATACCTGAAGACATTATTTCAGAAACAGTTTCGAAATCTAAAATTCGATTGTAGTCAAGCATATAGACATCTTCAATGCGTGTCATAACATCAGCAACTGTTTTTTTTCGAAGCTCTAATGCGCCTGCAATAATATTAACTTCGTCTTTCTCTAAATCGTTGTACCCTGTAGTGACCTGACAAATAAAAAATTGCATATGGAATTATAATGTAATAATGTTTCTCGTATCTTATCCTAAATGTTACTATCATTCTGGATTATAGTATAAAAACAAATTCTCATGTCCCGTCTACATTTTACATGATAGTAAAAATAGAAACTGTGATTTTGATTGATAATTCTAACTGTAATAATGAATATAAACATTACTATAAGACAGCATACAAGATTTTTTATATTAGAAATTATTATTTAGTCATTTCGACTTATCAGTGATAAGTGATAGTTATTTATTACTTTAATAAGTCAGCTCGCTATATTTGTCTCTCATAAGTAAGCACATATAATACTTTAGTACAGGAAAAATTTCATATCTTACGGATAACCTTATATAAGCTACAAAATGTAATAGGTACATGTGCCCCGTTTATACAGATACGTATTAAAAGCATAGATGAATGGAAAATTAAAAATCATAAAATACATGATATTTTTGAAATACATGATATATTAGAAACCTGTAAAATGAACAATAAGAAGAATACACTAATATTCATACGCGACAAAAATATACT
Organism: Megastigmus stigmatizans; assembly: GCA_900490015.1. Taxonomy (NCBI): domain Eukaryota; kingdom Metazoa; phylum Arthropoda; class Insecta; order Hymenoptera; family Megastigmidae; genus Megastigmus; species Megastigmus stigmatizans. The sequence goes on along the minus strand of UELV01095170.1, from coordinate 7,067 downwards.
GCTTTTTGTCTATAAGTGAAAAATCAAATACAGTACGAATGTGATGCATGTGTTTTAAAGATATACTTGTTGTAAGATATATCCTTATATACTGTGACGATTGGCGAGTCACTTGTGTACTTGCACCGAGTTATACGATATATTTACGCATGTATACGGGTTGCGCGTGTATTACGCCTATTCGCGGCGCCTATGGCTTGTGACTAACGAGATAGAGACAGGCAATTTGACCCTTCAGTTTGTACAATGGCTGATAGCAATATATAATTTTATAACAAAAAATAAAATTTGTATTAATGAATGTAAGAGAATAAAAATGAAAATAAAATAAAAACATAACAATTATATAAAAATAAACTGAAAATATAAAAATTTGAAAAGTATAATGAAAATTCACGGATTATACTGCCAATAAAAGTTAATGAACAATATAATGATAAGTTAAAATAGTAAATAAAAGAAAGTAAAAACATAAGCAAAAAAAACGGAATATAGTTGAAAAATTGGCAGTTCTTAAGAATAAGCTGTCTTGCGTCCCAGATGTTGTTGGTGATGATGAAGGTGATGGAGATAGCGCTGCAGCTTATTGACCATGAGCAGGCATCGGATGGTTGACTAGTCCCTCCAGGCGCACCCGCAGGTCCCAATCCGCCCGGCCACGTGCCATAAGCTCATCCTTGCGACTAGCTTTAAAGCTGGACAGACGATCAGGGGAGAACTCTAGAGGCCTCAGCGAGTTGAATAGGATGGAAGCAATGATGGAATAGGATCTACGTAGGGCCTCTGTTCTAGGAGTAGAATAAGTAAGGAGCCTGGGAGGAAGGCGACTTGAGGAGCGTACAAACACGTCAACATTCAAACGCGTGAAGTTGACGGCAAAATAGGCTAGGTTGCGATAAGCATCTCTGCTAAGATGCCATCCGGTCCAGTGGCTCTGGAGGTTGACTTACGAATGACCATCAAGACTTCACGCTGAGAAACTGTCGTGAAACTAAATGATTGACCATTGGAGACAGAAGGTAACTTCAGCGAGAGCCTCTGCACGATAGCAGGCGAGAGAGGTACTGCACCTGAGGCTACGCTGGCGTAGTGCTGGTTTAAGTCAGAACCAGAGAAGTAGGTAAATGGTGATGTGCGGGAAACAATCGTAACCCCTATTCTTCCCAATTCACGCCACTTTGTCGCCGCGTCAGGAGCCGCTGTAAGGCGATCATAATAGTACTTGATTTTGGCCGAATCAAGCAAGCTTTTGACTCGACTACGAGAAGCTTTGAATTCAAGTAGTCAGAGAACCGGCGAGTCCGCCTTGCGATGGAATAGCGTCTATCGCGTTCATACATTAGCTGCTTGATGTCAGATGAAACCCTGAGTTGGCGAGAGCTGGATAAATTGACCTCGCGAAGAGAGGCAAAGTCATCTAAAGACGAGCTGATGCCTTCAGAGAACAGTGTCATGCAGAGATTAAAAGAAGATATTACAGAGGAATTTAAAACATTAGAGGAGGAAATAAATGAATCAAGGCAGAAATTGTGCGGGTCGGCCAAAAATCGCTGCTGGAAGTGATGTGAAAGAGTGCTGGTCAGACAAGATTCGGAAATGATCTTGAATGCCCTTGAGAGATTAGATTTGCGAGTAACAGGAGGAGTAAAAAATTTAATTATTAAATTAAAAAGAAAACCCTCACACGTAACATTTCAACGCTATAACTTTTTAAATACTGTATTTTTGATAGTTTAAGGTCTCAGTTTTCAAATACCATTATTATAATTAGTCTAGCGATCGATTCGGAAAAGTTATAGCATACTTTTCGAAATAAATATACGATTATCTTCGATTTTTTTTCCAAATTTCGATATTTTGGTTCAAAAAAGTCTTGCTAAATGTTGATTAATCAGATAAGACGTAGCTATAATTATCTACTCTTTAAAAACCTGCTGGAATTTTTGGAATTCATTCATTTGTAAACGAGATATTGCTATTCAAATATTCGAAATAGCGCTTTATCAAACAGAGAAAATACTCGCAATTCCTTTCACTAACTTTTTGAAAATGTGTAAAAATTATCCTACTTATCTTACCATTTGTATCAAGAAGCATATTTTGAAGTTTTATTTTTTTATTTCTTTTTTTATTCACCTGCCTACTACCTTTACAAACCGAAATATCGCCGTTCGAAAGTTTTATAATATTAAACTCGTAAACCTAATAATTCTATGTGGGTGAAAGAAATCTCCGGAAAATGTGTTTTATTTAAACAGCTATATCTTGGCATTAAAAAATCGTACCGAGGCGAATAAAAAATGAAATTAAAGCTTAAAAGACAATCTTTTCAATAAAACTGCTAAAATTAATAGAAAATTTTTCTATTAACTAAAAAGGCACATTGCTAAAAAAGCACGTTGCGAAAACTTGGAATTGCGATTGGTTTAGGTGATTTTGATCAAGTCCTATTTCAAGAGTTCAATATTATTAAATTTTCAAAGTGCAATATCTCGGCTTAAATAGATCGTAGGAAGGTGAAGAAAAAATTAATTTAAAGCTTCAAAGATAAGCTTTTCAGTAGATATGGTAAGACTTCTAGGAAAATTCTTACAAGTTTCGAAAAACTGTGCGTTCAAGGAATCACAAGGGTTTACATGTTTGATTCAAATTAGATGCAAATTAAAATATTAGCTGCTTGCTCGAAATAATATAAAATTTTATACTCTACCGTATTACAGAAAAACTACTTTTTTACGAGAAAAATATACATTTCATATCGTGGAATAGAATGTTAAAAAAGTATAATTTATAATTTCATTACATTAGCTGTTTATTGCCTGCATAGTTACGTATTTTCATATTTGTGTTTTCAAAAATAATTCATGTTTAGAGATGGAATAAATTAATTAGAACAATAAAATTTTTTGTAATATAACTTATGAGAATTCTCATTATTGAGGGCAAGTAGCAACTTATTTTTAGATTAAATTATTGAAATTATTCATTTACACTGTTTACTACTCGCATTTAGAAATCGATCGCAATTAAGTTTTAAGATGATGCTCTCTCAAAAAACTTCGAAAGGATATGGTAATATTCAATTTTACATGCACAAAGTAACTACTTCTTTAATTCAAACTATTAAATACTTGGTTTACAGCTTTGCAAGCAAGCGACAGCTAATTTATTAGATATTAATTTTTATCAATCATTCTATTTGATTATTATTTTATTTCTTACGTTTCGATATCAATTGTGTGTCTTTCAAGGGGCATCGGAATCGCCTATTTTACCGACTGATATGTATTTACGACGCGGTATTGTGAGCACTGCTGTGTATCTGATTTGGCTCTTCAGATTCGGCGTGAATATTATTACATATCGGTCATTTATACAAGATTTTTTTAACTGGGATCAAAATACTGTTATGTCAGTAAATTATCTATTCGATTGGCGCAAATCTCAAGATATTACCCGGATGAAAATATAGATATTGAATCCATATGAATTTCACATAGATTCCATAAGGATTTCTCTCGGATTTTCATCCGGAATTCATACAGAAGCCATCCCGAATCCGTGAGGAATCCATATGGTAATCCGTCTAAAATTACATCATGGGTTCCACATAGATGCTACCATGCGGATAATAACATTAAAACTGGGGAATTAAGCTTTAATATTCCAATTTAAAAATTTTTTTTTAATTTAATTGTAAGACTGAAAATTGGAATATTAAAACTTAATTCCCCAGTTTAAGTGTTATCATTCGCATGGTAACACCAAAAATAGTCTCCAAACCTACTTAAAATTTGAAGTTTCGTAATGGATTCCAAAAATCTAAAACCTGAAATTACACCTGGAAATGCACGTGGATTTAAGGTGAAATCCATATAGATTCCATACGGAATTGAAATGAATTTCGTATGGATTCAATGTGGAATCCATGATGTAATTTTAGACGGATTACTATATGGATCCCGTATGGATTTCGTATGGATTCAGCATGGATTCCGGATGGAAATTCGAGAGAAATCCTTATGAAAACCATGTGAAATCCATATGAATTTCATATGGATATTTTCAACCGAGTATTTAAACCGTACATCCTTCTCGAAAAGGAGTACTTTCAAAATTATTAGATAACATACCTAAATTATCATTGTCAAGGGGAAGCCGATGGAGCATAGTTATCGGCGATTATTGTTTCATACTTTTTTCGTTCAATTTTAAATATTTCAACATTTTTCGAGTTGGGTCCAATTCTTTTTAGTTGACAGAATTGAGCTCAACTTGCATGATTTTAGGTATTGACATTAAACGAAAAAAGTATGAAGTCGGTAATTACACGTCTGACTTTTTCTTAAAGGTGAGAAGGACAAATCTGATTTTTAAATTTGATTATATTAAATTTTTTATAACTGAGTGCGTAAAACTCGACTTTAGAAGCCTGTTTAGCGTGCGTATATTACCCATTTTTTTCACTAGTGCGTAAAGTGTTTTACTATACGCACTGAGTTTGCAAAGTGCTTATTTTATATACCGAGTGTGTAAAGCGTTTTACTTTACGCACTCACTGTACCACTTTACGCACTCGTGAAAAAAATTGGTTGCTTAACCCACACTAAAAAGGCATCTAGAGTCGAGTTTTATGAGAGTTGTTATCAAATAACTATTAACTCCGCGCTCGGTGCAAGCGTACGCGCGACCGTGAGCATTGAGCCGGGCGAACGCCTCTTCCCACTTCGTCGCGCTTCTTCTTTTCACCTTTCGCCGCTGCTTCTGCACCCCGCAGTAGACGCTCGCTGATTGGCTCAATTTATAAATTTTCAATAATTAATAACTCAAAAACTACTTGTCAGATCCAAAAACGAGAAATATACGTGGTTCTTAGAATTTCGCGCTCTATTAAGTGGTATATAGCCTGTGCCATGAAGTCCTTACATTTTGTATATAATCCTATTGAATCGAAACTTTGCCCTTGAGATTTATTAATTATTATCGCAAAAGCTAATACTATTGGAAATGATTTTCTATAAAGATTAAAGGATACATTTAAAGAATCACAAATATTAAGTACGAGTAATGCTTGGTATAAAATCAATATTACCAATTTTTTCACCCGTAATTATTTTAGCTTCAAAGTTATATTTAAATAATTTCTTTATTTTTAATCTAGCACCGGTTCATAATTTATCAACTATACTTGAATTTTTAATTAACATGACAACTGCATTAATTTTTAATTCTAATTTATTTGGTGGAAGACCTTGTTTAATGTCGTTTAAAATTTCAACGAGATAATTTAAATGAATATTATCATCTGACTGATTAACTCTTTTGTGGGTTGGATAATCTATACTGAAATATATTACTGAATCTCTTTTTAATAATTTTAAAACTTGTGTAAGTGTTTTTATATTCTCTTTATGAGGTGCTAATATTACTCTATAAAGAAAATCATTTTGATCATCATTTCCATAAATTTTTTGATGAATATTAGTTTTCCTACTGTCAGGTACGATAAACGATTTTTTTTCTCTTTCTCCAATATTTTATAAAAATAAAGAAAATTCTAAAGTTTAAGAATGCATGTGTTAATTTTAAAATTTTGAAAAGTGGCCATAACGTAGAGAATTTGACTGTATCTTGTATAGTTGAGTTCTATAACCATATTTCATAACTGATAAAATTTGATGAAAACCATCACTCAGAATTATTAATTTCTTCCTGAATGGTAAGTCATTTAAGGAAACATCTTTTAAAGCTTTTAAAGCAATGTCTAAAGCTTTTTTTTGGAATAATTATAGCTTCATCCTACACTATTATGTCAGATTCTCTTAATTTTTTTTATCTGATTAGAATTTTATCAGGTGATAATAAAAATTAATAAATTAAAGTTTTATAAAGAAATGTTTTTCATGTTCCTCCGGGTCCATCTATAAAGCATAGCTTATGCGTATGATTTATTAATTATCCAAAAATATTTTTTTTATATAAATTTAATTAATTAAACATATTTCTTAAAATTTTAAAGCTGCGATAGAATAAGAATTTTAATGCTACGATAGAAAGAATCTCACAATGCATTTCTTCTATTTCTAATACACTATGAATATGACTTCAATGAAAAACTTTCGTAATTGAAAAGGTAACATTATAGAGCAAGCTTCTTCAAATATTTCATAAATCTTTGTATCTTATTCTACTTAATCTACAGCTATTGCTGTTTCTTTACAAGTTTTATACGTTATATTATTATATGTTCTCAATTCAATAAAAGATTTCGCTCCTTTGAAGGCCCGAAAAGAAAACCTATTTTTGTGATTTTTTTTTTTTTTGAGATTATTATCAAATATATTAATGTAGGATTTATAAAGCATAATAAATACACTTTTTATATACACTAAACAATTTTTTTATTCATTTTATGCACTTTTTATACTTGAAAACTGCAGTTAAAGTCAACGCCTCGAAAAGTAGGTAGATGTGCGGGGTTAAAAAAATCTCGATAATGGTTGACCTGAAAAAGAGAAACCAAATAGTGTTAGGTTTATTATAACTCCAGCAACCCAAGGAATTAGAATTTGGAATATACATGTAAAAATAACAAAATGGTGGCTTAAGAAAAAAAAAATCGTAATTTCTTTTCGCTGTTTTTGGCAAAAAATTTTTAGTTAAAATGAAAATTTTTATAGTGTACAAAGTGTGTTTAAAATTTCATAAGAATCGGCTCAGTAGTTTTTGAGATTTCGTTAACTCGGGTGTAAAAACGTTGTTTTGAGAAAAACGAAATTAAGATTATTTAAATGAAAAATTACAAAACAAGTTAACCCATTAGTGCCGACGCGGACATTTTTGGACACTCGATATTTCCGGGCGGATGAAAAAAAAAACGAGATAAAAACATGTTTCTATAGGTAATTTTGGCTGCTCTATCGATTCCTGAGGCCAGTTTGATCCTACCACCACTTAGAAAGGAGCATCAGCAGTTTTAAAGGGGTAGTTTTTACCCTTGAATATTGAAAGTATTTGTAGACTGTATTTGTTGCAGCAAACACGATAATCTTTATGGATATAACTGT
>UELV01095169.1:0-18406 GCA_900490015.1 Megastigmus stigmatizans | reverse complement strand
AACACCGGCGTACACGCCGAAAGCACCGATACTTGTTTTGGTACTACAGAAGTCCGGCAATGCCGGAGCACATCTCTCCGGCGCGTTTGGGACCTCAGAGCTCCCAAAATTCGAGTAGCTGCTGCACCAAAGCGATAGTGGCGCTGCGCTACTAGCGGTGATACCGCTTCAGTCCCAATCTTTTCTCAGTGTAGTATTTTTATTTTACAAATAGAGAATAATGTATACTCACAGTCACGTACAAGATAATAAATTAAGCGTCACACTTACCTGAAACAAATAAAAATTACATTATTAGATTTTTGACATTAGTGATTCTAGTTGTATGGAAATGACGAGGTATTTAATTGCAAAGAAAAAGTAGTTGTAACTCCAAAGAGGTGGAGGGCTTAAACTTTCCAGGTTTATATAAGTATAGTATTATTGCAATTACAGTTTGGAGAACAGCAATTTTAACAGGAGCGTAATATTTTTTCAAGACACAATTTACAGTAAAAAAAATTACAGCTGTTGAGGTCGTAATTGCAGTGACGTTGTAGCTAAAACCTTATTCTCTTCATGAATCCGAGAATGCATACATACATAATATCGATGTTCTTTTAATAAAAATTATTAAAATTGTTTTAAAAAAATTTTTTAATTCAACTGCAAAAAAAATGCAGAAAGAAGAATTACAATTTGACATATAGCTTCAAAATTAATAAAGAAGGGCGACACTTTAGTTTATTACGAGAATGATGATGCGTTTAATGTTATTTTTATGTTTAAGACGTTAATTATTTAAGTTGACCTACAAAAAGAGCAAACAAATGACTTTTCCGTAACCACTTTATTTTATCAAGCTTTAGCGCTATATGAAACCTAAAGGTGTTTGTAGTTTTTAATAAGTCAGTAATAATCTTACGAGTATAATAGCAAGAACATATATTACGATGAAAATAAGGGTTGGATGGTAAAAAGTATTCTATTTCCTGTGCGTCGGAATTTCATTTGCAATCTATAAAATACTATTGACATGGTAAAGCAATTATGAACGAAATCGATGTTGAAAAATTCTTAGTACTTTACTCATTTCTCAGTGGTGCATGAAACTGAAAATTCAGTTTACGTTAATTGAACAGAAAATTAATGTGCATTTTTGATTCAAAAAGCATCGTTCGTGTACACTCGACACCTTTCATAATTGGCGCGGTAAAATTAAAAACATTTGACTATGATACATATTAGATACTAAATTCAAATATTTATACGTGCATATTGTTATTAATAACTAATCTACTTGTCGATTTTTGCACTTAACGAGATATGAAATGATAGTGATTAATTTTTAGAAAAAACTCTTACAAAGATAATTTTCAACGACAAAAATCTCTGTGAATCATGAATAAACTTTTATGAAACTGGAATTACATAATGTTCACATCATACCGAGGTATATCTCTATCTTTATATACTTCGTTAATGTCAAAATCGTTTATATGAAGTAAGAGTCTTTTCGATTATACCACATCCCCTATTACAATAAAATTACTTTGGATGGCAATTGATAAGCTACTTTTCACCCAATCTTGGACAAAGTTGTGTAAATCAGTTCAGGAATCAGTATTCATTGTAGCAAAAGTCGTCACTTTTAATAATTCCTAAAGGCATGTTGCGCAAATATGTGTCAGCTATCGAGTCAAATTAGATTATATTGATCTGTACTATATACTGAAAGTACCGCTCTTAAAGCGCTTGTGTCAACAACTGACCTTGAACGTTTGTATCTCGCAAGAAAGTATTTACAAAGGGGGGAAAATGAATAAAAAGTGCAAATCCTGCAAAGACTTCGAGATAAAGCTAGTACGAAAGGACATATAGAGTACGTATCGATCGTCTGGCTTTTAACGTGCGTTTCGTCATCCCGACCATTAGTTTCGGGCTCGTTTACCTTTCCGGTCAATCGGTCAGCATGCGCGATCCTAATTCTGAACAAGAGATCCAACTCGCTCCCTCTCTCTCTCTCTCTCTCTCTCTCTCTCTCTCCCCTCCCGTCCTCTTTCTCTTTCTCTCTCTTTTTCTCCCTCTTTCTCCCTCGCGCGCTTCTCTCACTCTCTCATCCCCCTGCAATCTTGCACACGTACACCGACTCGCGTACACCCGCTGTTTTTTTCCATTCTGCCGGATTTCCATTAATCTCGTCGGATGTACGTCGTTGAATGACACTCGATCGTCCAATAACAGCTTTGCCAATGACCTCCTACACCGAGACGAGCAACGAAAAAAACCGCTCTCCGAGTGAAACATCCCGCTGCCGCTTGCTCTCGCGCTCTTTTATTTGCCGTATATTTTTTGCACCCATAAGTCCTGATGTTTCTCTCTTCTCGATTCCCGCCCTAGCAATTGCCACGTGGCGCAATAATGTTTTCTGGGGCGTTTATTCGTGCCGGCGTTTGCTTTATGAAATAGAACCCGGCCGCACCGGATCGGGTCGGCAATCAATTGTCTGGCAAAATAATATTGGTTCGTCTTTTTTATTATTGAAAACAAATTATTTGCGGCGTGACAATGAATACGAACTTTTTCATAATATTATACGATTCGTTCTTTTATATTTGCAAGATATGACGAGTTTGTCTTCTGTTGGTGAAAAAGCAATTATACGGTCGATCTATTTTCGAGGTGAAATTGATATGTCAATGATTGAATTAAAAAGTTGTGATACATCGATTAGACCTACGTGATTATATTGAGAAGATAAACATTGTTTGCGTGAAGATAACAAAGAATTTTATGAAAGCTGAAAATTTTTAATAGGAAGATAGTTTCAATTTAAAAATTTTTTTTTTATTTTATCCAATATTTATTAAAATTTTTTAATTGTTTTTCAGAAAATATTAAATATAGCTTACCGAAGAACTGTAGAATTACTAGTATAGCAATAATTAATTCGTAAAATATATACGTGCGTACTCTAGTTGAAATTGACCATTTTTCCCTAAGGTTGACCAAGATGAAACAATTTTTCGCACATTTATTAACTAGTAAACGTAATTTTGGCAATCGTAAATATATTTTCTTACAAGAGATATATATTTAAAGCATAATAATTAATAATAAATTTGAATATTATATTATAAGATCTATTTTACTGTTAAAAATAAATATTTGATTTTAAAAGATTGTTAAAAGAAATTGAATTTTTGTATGGATTTTATTTTGTTTTATATTCTATTTTCTCTTTTCAAAATAACAGAAGTGAAAGAAGATATGGTGAATTGAAGTTTGCGTTGCATCTTGATATTCTACTATCACTATGCATCTCGCAACGTTGCGGTATATCTATCTATACAAGAAAATACAAACTTTGAACTCTTAAAACTTCTTAAAATATTACTTTAGCGAAAAACAAGAAAACTCCCTTATCATTTTCCAAAATTCTTTTAAAATCAAGTAAAAAAATTAATTTTTAATTATAAATAAAATAAGCGATATCAAGTTATGTGCGGTGGCATTTAAAAATATTGTTTATTATAACTGGAACTATTATAACTATGAGTAAATTAAAAAATGTAAAAAGAAATCTATGCTATAACTTCTTAAAAAGCATAAATAACATGGTGCGTGGCGGAAAGTAAGCGTTCAATTGCATGTTTTTGCGATGTTTTTCCATCGAGCGATGACCTGGCAAGACAATCGCGTCTATCCGCAATAACATATTGTCGATAGACTCCAATCACGTACAGCTTTCGCCAGATTAGCGGGGGATTGAGAGGCGAATTGATTCTCCTCCGACGGAAATTCGCTGAGCATCAAAATCTACTCATTGCCAAGTCAACAAACCAAGAGGGAATAACTTATCCCCTCCATCTCACGGCAAAAATACTTCCGGACCGCTTTACTCCAATATCCCCATTGCTCTAATTAAATGAAATTGAGCCGCAGAGACGAAAACTCCAATTTACTGCACTCATCTCATATATACGTCTACACGGATTTTGAAACAAGTCGAAATAGTCTTGAAACAGGAGGTCGCACTCGAAGAATAAGGCGCGCAACTCCCGAGATTGCGCATAAAATCTGCATAAGAAATGCATAAATAGATACGCGCGGGGCAAAGGCGTCGGCCAAAGGTGAATAGTGGCATTTTCATCAAGCCCCCGAAATAACGAGGAAAATAATATAAATTATTCATGACGCCCCGCGCGTGCACTGCACTGTCTATATGTGTCCGCAACTACCTACTTCGCTTTTAGAATCATTAAAAAAGGAGCAGTGGAGAAAACTGTGCGCGCGAGAAAATTGAAAAGTAGGCAGTCAGGGGGGGGGGGGATTTGAAACCCGCCGCCGTCGCGCGTAATATATTCAACGCTACTAAAGTATAGGTTTCCGTTTGCAAAAGCTGCGCAGCAGCTCACCCTTTGCTCGGCGGCTGCAGCGGTGGCGTGTGGACGGCGGCGTCGGCGGCGGTAAAAGGCTTTTCCCGGCGGCAGCGGCGGGCGACGCAAATTAGTAAAAATTAAGGTAAGCTCGCGGGAGAGGCGAGCAAAAGGAGAGCCGGGGCTCGCGAGCCAGAAGGAAAATTACGCCGCTTTTGAATTCGCACGTCAGTCGGTCGGTATAGTGGCTGTCGACGGCGGCGGCGGCCCGCGGGGTCTCTCGACGACATACCGTCTCGTTCTACTTGACTTGCTGATTTGCGCGACTTCATCTCTAGCCAACCGCCGTCGTCGTCGCTTCACAAAGAATCCACGCGCACCGGACGAATGCGGAATTAAGGTCGACGGCTTGTAACGAGACGCTCTCTCTCTCTATCTCTCTATCTCTCTTTTGCTTTATACTTTCTTTATTCTCTTTATTTGACTAGTCGCGCTGGGCCTTTGTACTACGGCTACGCGGACGCGCAACTTTGCTCTATAACCGCGCCATTGGACGGGTGGCAAGGAAGACTCCCGATATATATCAACCGACGCCTACTCGCGTAATTATTATTATATTGGAAAAAAGGAAGATTTGATGAAAGGCTTGGTTCGTAAAAGCTGTCCATTCTAATCTATTGCTTTGTGCTAATCGAGAGCAGGTTTCTCATGATTTTAATAAACATATTAACCTTATTGATCGATTTTGAAAGCTATTGATTAATTATTTTACCTTTGATTAAAATCAATTAATAGAGATAATATATAATTAAAACTAATATTCATATCCGTATACAGTAAAGTTAAAACGTAATCTTCGATAGGCTATATACTCTCTCTTTCCTGTAAAAAAGTTCTCTTACATAAGCCTGGTATATAGAATTCTAATTCAATAAGTCTTCTTGCAAAGTCTGGTAAAACTCTCGAAGAACTCCACTAACGTTCACCTTCGCTGCGGCTTTCAAATTTCCGAGCCTGATTATTCTTTTTAAGCTGAACAATGTAAAAGTGATTCTTATAATTTTTCCGACACCACATGGTAGAGTTCATAGTCTGAAATACATCGCTCATACATCTTTTTTGGTGCTTTTTCTTTTATTGCTCTCAAACGGGTTTCACGCGAAAAAAGGAACAAAGTAGATGGACACGTGATTTTCTGAAGCAGGAACTTTTGCAAGTGATTCTTAATAATCGATAATGTCCCAAGTATACACTCTACCAGCGTGTATTAAACTAAAAGAAAGATCGATGTCCACGTAGATCGCAGCCAAATGTTAGAATATTCCGCCGTTGAAACCAAAGCTTCTTATTTCCCGAGGAAAGTAACTAACAAGACGTCGTTCTTCAACGAATTTCCCCATAAAATTCAAATACTCGGAATACCGATCCGCGCAAAATAGTCGATTGCATCTCGACTGAAAAAAAAGGCCAAAGGAAAAGATGGATGGAAAGCGAAGGCTCGAGCGCTAGACGGAAGAAAGTGAGGGAATTATACTAAGGAGCCAGTAGGAGGAAAGAGGAGTAAAAGTAGCGCGATACATTTTACACGCTTTCTCGATTTTTATCGGCGCCTCAGCTTGTAGCCCTTTCCCACATCGGCACACGCACACGCACACACAGAGTCTGCAGCGGCTCTTTTATGGAGCCAATCGCGACGGCGACGGCTTCAAGCGCGCTGCGCCGGAAACGCGATCCGACACTCGTGCCCATTGCAGAGTGAGTTTCGAGCTCTGCGCTCTAGCCGCCGTCGCGACGTCTTGGAAAATGCGCGTCTAGCTATGGTCGCGAGCGGGAGTAGCATTGTAAAATATATTGCGGGCCGCTTGGAATTGCTGGAATCTCTCAGCTGCTTTTCCCTCTCTCTCTCTCTCTCTCTCTCTCTCTCTCTCTCTCTCTCTCTCTTTCTCTCTTCCAGGCCCCAGCTTATATTCAGACAGCGGAAACTAGCTCCTGGTACAGCAGCGGCCACGAGGCGTTGGCTGAAAATTTTCTTTTCTTTCTTAGGAATGGAATTCTCATATATATGCGATTTAAGATCTATGGTTTTGATTCGCAAGAGAGCATCTCCGGTTCCTTTCCCGCTCATAACTTGTGCATACTGTTAAGAGACGCGCAACCATTTTCAATTCGAGATACAACCGACAAGCATCAAAGGCTAAACATTTGTAAATTGAGCGAGGACCATTTTTAGATATAAGCTTTACGCACTTGGTCAAACGGTTGGCCTACGACAACGTACTTTTAAAAGAAGTAATTTCACACTATTATTCAAAGAGAATATACAACATAAACGATAAGATTTGAAAAGTATCATTAAAATAAGGTGGTAGGTTCAACCTAACATGTACATTATCAAACTTGATGCGTAAAATTACTTTCATTTATTTGCAAATTCCGAATCCAAAATAATATAGTGTTCATCGCAATTGCAGGATAAGCCACTTTTCCTCTTATAATAACACCGAGAAAAACGAGCTGCGGGCATAAAGTGCGGAACGGTAAAAAAGAAAAGCTGAGCGCACAGCAAAAGCAGCAAAAGCTACAGCGGAGTAAACGCAGCGATTCAGAATCTGAAGCACTACTATATATATAGTAGTGCTTCATATGTATATGTACACGAAGGCTCAAAGGACTGGTGCGTGCCATCATCTCGGTCATGCACAGCCGTGCGGAACGCAGGCACGCGACATCGCGAAAACACTCGTGTATACACATCAGAGCTCCCGCAAAATAGTCGCACGCATACAATCAAGGATGCGCTGAGACGTTTTCGCGCGGTGGCGGCTGTACAACAACTACCGAGGGGCAGACTCGCGAAGGCATTCTCTTGAATAACAGTCCCCGTTAAAGTAACAAACGCTAGCATAAGCATCCGCGTGACTCGCTCCTCTCCTTACTCTTATATGTACGTGTGCGTCAAAGTGTTGAGGAGCGATAGCAAAGGGACTTGCACGCACAAACGACGGAGAGACGCGTCGGATAGTATATAAGCTATAACTGCACCCTTTGTGCCTTTTTAACAGCACGTGCGCGCGCACGCCTCTACCTGTGTATTCGGCTATATGCTTTACGGCGACATGGCCCGAGTGCGTGACTTCCACCGTACCTGCAGTTCATGCTTAATATGTGAACGCGTGCTATACCGAGCTAGATTATATCCGGGGATGTAATTGAGCTGCGACGATGTTGACGCCGACCCATCCTCGCTTTGATGCTCAGCAAAGTCTCGTCATGGGCTTCAAACTATAGTCACGTCCAATGTGAATTTTTTTTAGAAAATCTAGTTTTTTGCCCGTTTGATTGCTCGTTTTCAATGTGCATTTGAATCTCTTTTTATACCAATTTATATAACACTTTTATGAATTGTGTAAAGTCATAATTATACATTACAAGTAACAAATTCAAAATAAGAATGAAAATAGAATGAAGAGCCGTAAATGCGAGAAAACTTATAATTATCCGAGAAAACATTAGCTATTATCCTATAATTTCATCTTGGAAGTTGTGCATTTCTTTGGAATTCCTTCGGATTTCATTACTTAGTTGAATTACTTGCGACATAAGTGATGTATTATAAGAACCGCATTTTAACGGCAACATAGCGTTACTCTAATTCAAAGTGGCACGAAGACTGTACTTTTGGGAAGTAGAAAATAATTTCTAAAATTTGGAAGTAATCCATGACCCAAAAGCCGAGCCAAAAGCAGTGTCAATTTGTATTACTAAAGTATCCCGATAAACTATTGATCCACCGTATCCAATAAATTCACTCATAATTTTATGGCCTGAGTCTGTACCTAGTGAATTAATAATATTTTATATGGGAGTATTATATTAGCGACAATAATAGTTAAAATATTACTGCTAATCATTCTGCTTGGATCGCAATTACTTTTAGTATCGTGCAGTTCCCAGTAATTTCCGTCACAGTTCCCGCTATTGATACGGATCGTCTACTTCGCTAATGCAACGTGATTCACGATTATACCAATTTACAATTTTAGTCAACAAAACAAAACGCATTATAGATCTTCCATGCGATTTAATGATCCACGAAGAATAATTGTTCTAAAGGGGAAGTGGTTTTATCACCATCTCATTTAAGCTGCTGGAATAGTTTGAAAATAGACGAAAACTCTAAAAAAAAATAAACAGCATAACAGGAAAAGCTAGAACTGCCTAACATTAAATATTTAAATGTAGAAACAGCACAGAAGGTTCACCTTTGATGTCTTGTAACAGCTAATTTACCGCTACGCAGGAGGTGGAAACATTCACACGCGCATAAAGGGAAAAGGCATGAAAAGTCAGTTTAGTTTGATCGAACGCAGCATGCTTATGTTGTCCATGACAGTATAGATAATTGCATTTGAATTCTTTATAAACCATAATTTGAAATGCATGCTCTGCTGGAAAATTAAATCCGTATACATCGACATTATGGGCGTTTCTCTAATGTGTATTATCGAATGCAGACGAGGGCTACGGTGAGTGGCTCGGCCCCCGTACACAAATCGTCAGTCGCGTCGTTTAATATACATTGCGAATATTTTAACAGGATTTCTATCGATGCGAGAAATTTGATTTTTTTATCTTTAAAAAGGCAAATTAGCTGATCGCGTTATTGTGCCCGGGGTATAATACTGTTACTCAACTAATTCCTGGGGTGTAGCGGTTTAATTTAAAATAATCATGATATTCGATATAACTGATACGTATCTAATTTCACCAGACTCAATTTAATTTAGATTAAATTTTGTTTTACTATATTAGACAGACGGGAACGGTGGAAAAGGTTAGCAAGAAAACATTTTAAAATTATTATTTGAACTTATAAAATTTTATAAATAGCGCTTATAATTTTTACACGGAGGCCATTGATTAAGATTTCAAAAATACTTGATTATTAAAAAATACTTTCTTCTTCGCGTATCTTTTTTAATTAATAATCTCTGTCTCACAAAAGATTAGTATCGTACAAAACAATAGATTACAACGTATTCTAATGAATTTACAAAATAATGTTCGTATACATAATTAAGTTTAAAATAAAATCGAAAAGAATTGCACACTAAATGATTTGTTTAAGAAGAATATTTTAAATTTTGGCACTATTCAAAATGGATATCTACCTATTCGTAACCAATTCAATCGTGTCTTTAAATGTTTCACAACATCCGAAGAACACTTTTTTTAGAGTGGATATTTTAATAGTTCATATAAAATAAGCTTAGGTCGCATTTCTTCTTTTCTCGAAATTTCTATATTTATAAAAAAATCCATGGCTGTCAGTTAAGTGTAGATAGTTTAAACGTCTTCTGATTTGTCGAGAAAATTGAAAGAAAATTTCATTTATGTCGTGTTTGCTTTGGACGCGGTTCATCCGCCGGTCTAGTAACATAAATTAAAGAAGATATAAGGCCGTACAGAGGTCCAGCTACATCGCCCAAATACAAGAATAACATTGTTAATATATCTATATATAGCTACTACAAGACATTGTAGCTCGCTATGCTTCATAGATATAGATACATCAACAATGTTATTCTTGTATTTGTGAGTTGTAGCTCGACCTCTGTAGAGACCCATATCCAATTAAAATTCGTGTGAAGGCACGATTGTAAATGCCTGATGTAAAGAAACATTTCAGTCCATGTATATAAAACATACAAATTTTGAACCTGTACAACTTTTTTTCTATTACATATCGTAATTTTTTTACATATATATTTGTAATCCTAAGTTAGTTGCTATTGCGATCAACATATGTTATTCGCTCTATAAATACACTCACAATCAGATACACTTACTCGATCGCAATAACAGCCAACTTTGGTTTTCAAATTCAAACATTGAATTACGTTTGTTATGATGGGTAGCGAGTAAACGAGTATACCTTTAGAACGGTACAACGTTATCTGCTCAGTATCATTTTTCTTTAATTTTTTAACAGTCTCCTTAGTTATTCGGGTTGGTATTCATATTACTGAATTATTGCCCCACATACTTTAATATAATTATTAATTTCTTGCATATACAATATAATATCATAAAATTAAAGTAATTAATTAATTTGGACGACGTTAATTGTCGATGAATTTTCAGCGATTTTATATCTCCCTAAGTACTATAATAAGTCATTAAAATTCGAGCTCTACCGTTATAGGTACTATAGAACTATATCTAATGTTCATTGCATTTTAATATGACTTTATGATTTTATTAAGCAAACTGAAGTTTAATGTTTCTCTAATTAAATGATTTTAGGTACCCTGTTAATCTTATACTTATATTTTCATACTAATAAAGTATTCATGATAAATTAAGAATAAAGGATGAAAGATTGTACACGAAAGTTACTAATATTTTACATTTTTTTTCTAAATGTTATGCTACGAAGCTCATATACCTTACTTGATTATTTAAGGGGTTCTGCCATTACCACTGGACTGTTTTACTGGACCGGATCCTGAATAATTGATTATAACTAAATAAATATTTGAAATTATGCAAATCGGAGATATAGGTGCACTTCGTCTACGAATTATTCAATGTCTGTCAATGTTTCAAGTAAATACAGAAATTTCTGAAAGTGTCATTGAAATATTTACTCGAAATTTTACTAGATGATAGATAATTCATTGATGAAGTGCACCTGTATTTCGGATTTGTATGATTCAACGTATTTTTTTAATTAATACAAATTGTTTACTTCTCGGTCGGGAAAATATAGGGTGGGAAATTTACAATTTTAATTGACTTTAAAACCGTTTTAAAAGAATGTCTTTTCAAAAATATGTTTCTAAAAGTATAATATTACCATTATGTATTTAATAAGTATGTTCAAAAAATAAAAATATATATATACTTTTTTCAAAGTTCAAATCTAATTTTTTTCACATACTTGAAACCCAGGTAATATGGATTACGTAAAATCAATTTTCCTATCAGGGATTTCTCTGAAGAATGAATTTTTACCACTAATCTACTTTTAAAACTCATCATCAACTAAATTAATCCACTTATGGTCTGCTTCTATTTGCGAGAATTATATAGTTAAAGTGTGTATCCGTTTTTGTGAGTGCTGCTACAATCCTGTACTGTGAATTTAAGTATTACCAAACCGCAGAGCAAAAATACAAAATTACTAAAAGAAAAGAAAAATCGTATGTGAATTATAAAAATTTAAAACAAGGTCCAAACCAGTGGCCGAAATTAACTCGCTTTTTATTTCATTCTACTGCTAAGCTTACTTTAATACTTCATGCACCCTTTCATTCGCTTTTTTCGCTCAACTCAGGCGAAAGAGCGCAGGACTTCTTCGACACGAGTTGAATGACGTGCACTCAGTGAATTTGTGGTACGGACTAGAACAGGAGAACAGAGACAGAGAAAGAGAAAGAGAAAGAGAGAGAGGGAGATATATATATATATATATATATTAGTTTATTTATAAAAAGAAAGTATAAAAAAGAATAATACAAACTTCTTATAGTTTACAATACATCTTTCATTGGAGATCAGTCTTATAATAATTTGTATACATTGCACATGTTCTTACTATAATATGCAGAGGTTTCTTATAAAATTAGTCTCAGAATATTTCTCAAACCTAAGCGTAATATCACAGAACGTCTTATATTGAAATACAAATAAACAGAATTATGCAATAACGGTCGATATATCTTACGTAACATTTAAAATTAAAAAGAAAAATTTAGTCTTAAAATATTTCTCAAACCTAAGAGTAATATCACAGAGAGTCTTATATTCAAATACAAATAAACAGAATTACGCAATAACGGTGGATGTATCTTACGTAACATTTAAAATTAAAAAGAAAAAGATTCACTCCTCGATTCACTCGGCCCATTCATCCATAACACGCTCACGTTAATAAATACACTCGCACTTTAAAAACGGTGTATACGAGATAAAACAAAGTAAGTTAACATATAGAAAAACTCATTGCTTGCCTCTAGTGTGTATAATCTACGTCTCGTTTTTTTCTTTTTCTTTTTCTTTAAAGCAGTCTTCAATAAATTTAAGCGGACAATGAATACAAGTGTCACTCCTGGGTGACTAAGGATCAAGTGCAAGGAGATGTTTATGGATCGGTGTCTTAAATCCGCGCAAAGATGGAAGGTTGCGCAAATTGTCTGGGAGAGTTCCAAAAGCACGCACGTTGAACCTGGAAAGATCTCATACCAGTTTCTGTGCACACTCTTGGCGCAGAGAGACAGAGTACGACTACGAACGATGGAAAGAGCACAAGACAGAAGGAAGAGATATATATATAGTACAGAAAAGGAAAAAAGGAAGTATAACCCGAGCTCTGAGCTATTCTCCAAGTTGGCTATGCCAAAAAATAAGCTACATAAACTACGTACGCTACACCTTTTAGGGCAATTGACTTTCCGGGGGAAAAAAATGTACGCGTGTCGCCTTCTGCAAGTACTCAGGACGTATATACACGTTTACGTGCATCTGGCCTTGCATGGGATTTACCGTTTGTCTCCATTTCTTACCCATCGGTTGTGGGAGGTATATGGGAAAGAAATAAAAGTGGCTAAGTCACTCTGGCTTTTTTGGAAAATGAAAATTTGATGGGTTTTCGATTTCGATGACTGCTGCGTCGCAAGCAATTTCTTGTCAGACTGCAATATTGATGCGCAACACCTTGCCGAGGCTGGGAACCCATAATTCCACCACGAGCGAACCTGACCTTCCTTCCTTCCTTGCTTCCTACCTTCCTGCAGCTGCTTTCCCGAGACTCTCTTTACTTTCGATCAACTCGATGCTCGCGCGCGCTCGTGTGCTCCAGCGAAATTCAATTACCAGGCTGCTTTTAATTAACAAAACTAAAGTTTTCATTGATAATAAACTCGCACCGCGAGTTTCCGGAGAAAAAATATTATCCTACGGCCGAGTGAGGAAAATACACATGCGCCCTACTCTATCTCGTCAGTTTTGTTTTCAAATAATTTGAAAATTTAGATGCTTTGAATCATCTCAAACTAAAATTCTTGTTAGGTTTAAATTTATGTACGAGCTGTGTTAATCAATCAAATTTTAATCTATATACTCAACCAATGTGACCTAATTATTCGCAAAACATTCATGAAACACGTACCTTACGGTTAAATTGAATGATGTCGAACTAGCGCGAAGGCAGACCCATCTAAAAAAAATATGTGTCCGACCTTGTCTTATGCGGAATATTCCCAAGGAATTTTGGGTTGAGCTGCCTTGATGCAACTGTGGAACTCTACCTTGGAGGAACCGTCGTCTTAACTGCTATCCCAATTGTATAGGGTTGTTTAATCCCTTGTCCTCTAATGACGGTCTTTCAAACTTTTACACACTCAGTATCTTCTAAAAAATCATCCAATCTTTTTTTGTGTGCTTATACAGACATGTACTAATGGAAAATACCCTGCACGTGTAATAACAAATAGTATAGAAGTTATAGAAAAAAAGAATGATACCCGAAATTCCTTCTAATTTTTTAAAAATAGAAAAGGTAAACATTGTTATTATAAATGTATAATATGACGAGAAAAGAATGTGTAGATAATTCAACTAAAATTGTTTCACACGATACCTGAATATAATACGTTGCAATAGCTTCAGTCAAATATAAAAATATTCTACGTTTCGTTTTGTACAAATAACTCTTCGACATTTTTCAACAATTTCAACTTATGTACCTACAGAAAATAAATAGTTCGATCAGAAAAGCTCCAGGTTTGATTGAAAATAATTTAATTAGAGCAAATCCCTTAAAGTTCGAAGAAGCTTGGTTGAAAAATAGCAAAACTATTTACCCTTTCAAATTGAAAGAACTGTCTTTGAGAAAAGTGTTTTAAAAAGTTTAGAGATTCTTTTTAAACATAACACAGCATCGAAATGTTTTTGATTTCAGATTTTAAACTTCGCTTGTATATTTTTGAACGATTGAAAAAATGAAACAAAGAAGTAAATAATAACTTTGAATTTTTAATAATAAGTTGAATATTTTGCTATTGTGATTCTATATATGTTTATAATGAAAAATAAAATCTTAATCATGTGTTCAGATTCAGTGGGGTGAAATATATAAAGCAAATACGTTTCCTTTTTATTAAGATACCGTTATTAGATATTTGATACACATATAACAACGATACTGAAGCACCAACTAACCCTTCAAGTTCTTGACAGCCCTTATTGAATTGTGCGAAGTTTCGAATATTAGAAGCGATTGAACAGCAACAAGTTGAACCTGGTTATTCAATCATCTATTACTACCATATCTGGCTGATATGTTTGATATTCGGAATACAAATTCATAAGTGGTTATGCTAGTTGATAGCTTAAAAATTTTTTATTCACATTTTTTAATTTCATTGCCATCTTAGGAAAGTCTACATTTATATTGTAAAACTTTTAATAATTTATTTTCATTTCCATTGCCTTAAAAATACATTAAATAATAATAATAATAAATAATAATCCGTTCCGCGGAAATTCGTCTCTAATGCCTTCTTTTCAAAGCAGACGTTCCCATTGCACTGACTTTTCATTACACAGGATACGAAGCTTTAAAAAGCGGCAATTTACCTATTACACGCTACGCATCCTTTTAAAATCTCTCAGTCACTTTTTTCAGACATTGCCAAGCGAGCCAAGCTTTTCGACTAAATCTCTTCCTCTTCCAACTCCGTGGTCGCTTTCCCACCTCTGCATAGCAGCCAACCCGAAAAAATACCCGGCACATTTTGACCGAGTGCGGACAATCCAGTTCGAAAAAAGGAGAAGTAGGTGCGGAACAAAAAAACTCGGAGAAAGAGTTGCAGAAATGACAGAAAGTCAGCGGAGCACACGCAGCGGGGCATAACTCGTAGAATAGCGAGAGCGATTGGTTAACGGACCGTTCACGCGACGCACCCCCATTGCAGTAGCAACAGCACCTTGGACGAGGCCTCGATTCGCCTCCGGCGCCCACCTCCTCACACCGATTCCTGCGCGGTCGACTACCAGGGGAGGACGGAAGGTTTTGCAGTCGAACCTCGCGAGTAATTACACCCGCGACCGTTAAAGCAGAATGAAAAGGTCGAACGCGAGGCAAAGCGCGCGGGGTTGGGCGAGCGAGTGAGCTGCGGTAACGGGAAACTGCCTACGGCGTTGACGAGCGATTCGTGCGTTAAATCGGCAATCCGCGCCTATATGCATATACCTACACGTCGTCGCTACTCTCTGCCTGTGTGTGTGTTCGTGTGTGGTGTGTACACGGGGGTCGCTTTGATGTGCGACATGCCTGACTTTTTTCGACGGGGACCGTGTAAAAATTGCGAAAAAAAGAAAGCTGTATAGATCGACGGTGTGCTGCATGTGCCTGAGTGTGTGTATGTGCAAGAGACGAGATGCAAGCGACTACTATTTTTGTGTGCATGGCGCGGGCGCGATCCAGTTTTCCGAGCGAATCGGTCGGAAAATGTGCGATTCGCCAACCGCGGCATGGAGAGTTGGGCGGAAACTCTTGGGGGGCCTTTCAAAGAGGATTTCAAGCGGCATCAACGCGGGCTATGCGACCACGGAGCTAATGTAGTTTTTTTACTAGTTGTACCAATGGAAAATGGCTTAATTATACTCGCTGCGCAAGCCTTTCTATCTCTGCGACTCGCGCGAGTGATTTATACAAATACCTGCATAAAATTAACGAATTTCCTTTTGTGACCTATATATAAAAAATGAATTTGAAAATATTGGTACGGATGATTTTATCTCGCGAATTATGCAAAACTTCAACGCTCCCGAGTTCAGGATATGTTAATCTTGAAATAGTTCACGAGCCTGATATTCGCGTGGTTTTCCCTATACTTGTATAAAGGCAAGAATTTTAAGTATATATAAATGCAACACAATAAAGACAAAAACATATTAAAAATTCGTACCATATATGGTTGAAATTAATTCTAGCCGGTAGCTCTTGATGACAAAAAGGTATGACGAGTATCGACTCAAGTTAAGCAACGTCCTCTGTGCCCTGTTAAAAATATCCATATAGATTTATTGTATGGAAATTTATGCAGATTGTGTATGGATCTTTTTTTCACCTAAATTTTGTATGCAAAATCAAAAAAAAAAAAGACTTTGACAAAATTAACGTAATCTTTTTTCCATAGAGTGACTAAATGTATTGGACGTGCATACAATGAAAAACGTTATTATATTTAATATTACGTGTAGAAGCATCTTTATTATTTATACATCTTTATAGAAAATTTACGAATGATTAATCTAAATATGATTTTATAAAAATACTTATTTAATCAGGATCGTGTTATAACTATGTTATGAAGATTTGACACCTGACGTCAATAAGTCTATGGTCGTGTCCATAACAGCATTAACCTCAAATTTCTTCTTTTTTTTTTAAAGTAGTTAAAAAGTGCGCACGGTTTTGTGTCCTCCTTTTTTTCGGACGTCAAGCTACACTTTATTCCACAACGACGAAAAACAATGCTCGTTAATAAAACTGCTATTGCAAGTTTCATATTCGAAACGTTATGTACAGAATACGCTAAATGTTTGGCAAGAGTAAATAATAAAACTAATTTTAAGTAATGTTCTTTCATTTAAAGTTGTAATAACTTTATTACTTTTAATTTGAAAAAGTGTAGTACAACCTAGCCAATAAAGTAAGAATGTGTCCGCTAATCTATAGCAATATTACCTTTAATATAATAAACATCGTATTAAATATCGAAAATCGACGAGGGAATGGAAAAAAAGGTCTAGAAAAACTTCCCTATCCACATTCGGCCGGAATAAGAGGGAGAAAGAATACTTCCTATCATCCGCTAAATAGCAATATATCCCTTGTGTCATGTACCGTGATTAGGTAGACCGTATCTTCCTGGATTTTTCGTATTTCCCGAGTGACGCGAGCGCCTCGTTGTATCGTGAGTGCGTGATGGAGAGAGAGAGAGTGAGATAGACGAGAGAGGGGAGAGGTTGAAAGGTTTGACAGTGAGCCAAGAGAGAAATAAGAGGTGATGCGGAAAGCCCAAGGGAAACTAGGGAATAATAAAGGCCACTAAAGAAGGTAGCGATGGCAGGGCCGCCATCGTCGGCCCTTGTCACGCAGTCTACGCTTTCCCTCGGTGACGTATACACACATCGAGCGCGCCCGAACTGATAATATTATTTTGGGGTACGACGCTATAACCTTCGCCGCGCGGGGATGTATACAATTCATTTTCGACGAGGCTCTTTGTGCAGCCGCACACTGTCTCGTGCAGTGTGTGTATATCGACGCTACTAAACTGGCGTTCTTGCATAGACGCGATTCTCGCACTCGTGGGCTGTGCATTTTGCGCCCCCATACGTTATAAAGTCTATAGCTTATTTCTGTATTACGCATTTTTAAGTAGACGTATGTCGTTGCGTGAGACATGCTATCTGATATGATAATCTTAATTCTATACATGTATTATTAACAACGTATTAATTCCAAGACTCGTGGCGTAAAGGTGAGGGACACGCGGGGATGAAAGTTCAAAATAACCTCTACCTCATTGCATGTATTACGATATGTCAAGCTGATAAAGCTTTCCCTGTCTGGTTCTAATTAATATTTTTGCAAACAATTTATATTTATTTAGACAATGATTAAACACTAGAAAATTACATTAATTTTTTATAGCTTAAATATCAATATATGAGAAGACAGTATTCTAAATATTCAAATAACCAATATCGGTTTCAATAGGGGAAGGTGGGGCGTCACGGGCACCCTAACTTTAATTTAAGATTGTATTAAAAATCGATAGATTCGAATTATAAAAAAAATTACAATAAGTAAATAATACTATTAAGAAACAGGATTGACCACAAAAATATTATATCGAGAGGTATTTTTTAATATAAAATTGAAAAATTAAAGCGCTCAGAAATGCTCTATGTGGCCCATTAGTGGGGCATAGGTGGCAGGAGGGTGGGGCACGAGTAGCATGGGCTATAAT
>UELV01095166.1:0-32304 GCA_900490015.1 Megastigmus stigmatizans | reverse complement strand
TGGGATAGGGGGCTGAAAATTTGGCTGTGGAAGTTTTTTTTCAACCCCTATCGAATGGTGTATGATACATGCGTATTTTAAGAGGGGGCAATTTCACCATAGTAACCCGGCTATAGCCTTTGTTATGTACATATATCCATACAATCTTTAATCGATTAATCATAGTTTACTATTACAAGTTTATAAGTTTATCATGAAAAAAAAAATGATAAAATTTGAGGAAGTTAAAAGTCAATGACTTTTGACCATCCCAAATCGAAGATTCAAATCCACGTTTTAAACACTTTCAATCATCCCAAAAATGTATATTAGAAAAATATGTAATGCATGCTTACGACGCATATTTTCGTCAGTGTTTCAAAAAAAAAAAGGACAAAATTAATTATTTTAATTACATTGACGTAGAAGACATGATCTTTCAATCTGATTTATTAAAAACAATAAAGGTATAATACCTATTGTGAGATAGGTATAACTCGCTTTAGATTTTTTGAAGGTTATTTAAGATTTTGAAAAAGACATATCATATTGTGAAGGAAAATTTCAAAGATACGTTGAAAACACATACGTAGCGTATACTTTTCGTGTAGTCTTTATGAAACTGCTTGTGTGTATTCAGAATGTATAAAGTATTATGAATGTAAACAATATGAAAGAAAAAGTAAGTACCTCTTCACATCCGCATGATGCTGAACTCAGAGCAACCACGGAAAGTACTACAAGCACTACGATTGAGGTTTTTTGCATCATCTGTAGAAAGGTATAAGAGAATCAGTTTTCAATATCAAGGTAAGAGCTTAATTTTTATATGCAAATAGTATTAAATGGCAGTTATATAAAACAATGTTTGGACACATGTAAAAAAAAGCTATTATTCGTGTAAGTGTATCTCTTATCGTAAGGATCCAACTTAAATTACAAACCACTTTCTTTTTACAATAAAAATCACCTATATTTTATATTGAACATAAACTAAGTTTGCGAATGAATATTCATGCAATATAAAATACAAATACATTTGTACAATACATTATAAATACATTTTAATATCGATCACATCACCTAATAAAATAAATTTGAAGATAATCTACTGGGTGGACAATGCTAGTGATTGATCGACTCTAATGTCTGGACACTATCGAAAAATCAAACTATTGAGACACTGGGTTGTCCAATCACTAGTATGCGCTCTTAAGTGTGCAATCACTACGTCTTTTAATTTATTAAAGTAAATAACTCGATTTTTCGAAGTCCTCTTTAACAAATATTTATTGTAAATACTAGTTAATTTAAAAACTTAGGTACCAAGTTAAATTAATTAAACAGTCATGAATGAACTAAGCATCTAGTTTTAAAAGGATATGTCCTAGGGAAAATTCAATGAGCATATACATTAAACGAAAAACTTTTTCAGTGCAAGAAAATTCATTTGTAAATATAAAATAAATCCACAATTTATGCTATAAAAAATAATGAATCTTCAGAGAAGTGAAATTATTAAATTTAATTTAAAAGCTATCTAGATAATTATAGAGTATTAGAAAATATACTGTAAGAAATCACCTTGTAATGAATGTGGGCCTCGAAGGAACTGTCGAATTCGAAGGAAGAATAAATTTCGTTTGACTGAATTACTATTTATAGGTAATTTCACAAAGAACCACTTATTGCACTTTAACACGAATAGCAAATTGTATTTTTCAAAAGCTCTGAATAATTCATTCTTATTAATTCTTAACATGGTTTTCATTCGGTGTACAAATCGATGAAAATTGTTTACTTCTTATTTATAATAGTCAAAGTTATGCAGGTACATGAACCTATTACACAATGTAGTTTCTACTTATGCGATCACCATTATCCCGCTCTACCTTGTCTATTATTTATCAAAGTTTCTGCTTGTACATGAGCGGTTGTTTTCTGGACATAAATTTTTAAATAAAAGTTTTTATACTAACATAATGTTTTTGTTATATAGTGATGTAAAATTATTAAAAAAATTTGATTATGTTTATTTAAATTCACAAATTTTAATGATAATAATAATTTATTAGTTGTTCATATATTTAGTTTTGTCCAGATTTTCAAATATAAAGTTGAATGGTGTATATTTTATCCATAAATCATCTAGAATTGGGTTTCCCATTATCCAGCAGACAAAAAATTTGCAAATTTACTATGATTCCTTGTATAAAAATTCTATTCAGCATCTCTCAAATTTCGAACGTTGTAAAAAAATTTCGGGAAGATATAGGTATTATCTCTGTCATCTGTGGATGTCAATTACCTGCTCTTGTTATGAGTGGTAATTGGTTATTTTTCCAGAAAAATGTATATTTTCCAGATTAATATTTAATTTAACTATGTTGTATCTCTATATAAAAACTATTGGAAAACATTCCAAAGGGTTTATTAAGCATAGCATAATAAGCGTATTAAATTTTCGTATAATGGATATCTTAACTAGTGTAATTCCAGGAAGGAGTTAAACACAGCAAGGAGAAATAATTATAAATACTTAAACTTACCTCTACGATGTACTAAACGTTGACTGTATAAGTATCGAAAAAGACTAATTGACTGAAAAATCAATAATTATCGCTACTACGTAACGATCATCTATTCGTTATTATACACATTGTTACAATTGTGTTTATTCACTTAGGTAAGTGTGTACATCTTTCGAAATAGTTATGTAATTTTAATTGATGCATCAGTAACACGTATGTTAAAAAATATCTTTTCATATATTTTTTGGATATTTCCCTGCACCTAAATCAATTGTCTGAACTTATACCATTCTATGTTCCATTCTATGTCGTACAACAAGCTACAACTCGGTCCCTTATATTTTCTACTTATGTAGACTCTATTTTAGAAAACAACGTAAAATCGAATCTTTATTAAAATATAAAGAGTGCTCCTTACCTTAAATGTAGTGAAAATGCTTATAATTTTGATGTTCTGCAATAATAACAAGTGCAGTTCAATCGGTCGAACTTATCTCAGTAAGACATGTTAGACATCTGAAGGAACTACAGTACAGAGCTTTATCTACACTTAATTCTCCTACGTTCAGGGTTCGCATAATGTGGAAATTTATGTAATGTTGACCTATCGTAATTTAATTCGGTATTTTCATTTAAGAATGAGATGAAAACAAATAGTTATTGTTCTATTGATAGCTTATCTTTGCAGTTATGTTTTAGTATATGTACTTTTAGTATATGTTTGGATGGGATAACGGATTTCTGTTCAATTAGCCACAGAATTAACTTAATTTTAAGGATTATTTTGTATTATGAAGGATTATAAATTCCCAATAAATAAATAAATAATACATACATAAAACTGGTCACAAAACCGGTCACTCTGAACAGCGCTTCAATATTTCTTTCCTGACTAGTTAAATCACTCTTTATTGAAATGTGTAGGGTCTTCTTCTCTTGTTTCAAGATATATGCATACCCATCGAGTATCTTTTAATTAACAAAAACAGTGAGTAGGTTATATGTGACAGTGATTAGTGCTTCAACATCCTCAATGCTTGTTTTTAATATTTTTATACACCTGAGCATGGCATTGGGGATGTTAGAGTGATTGACACTTAACCTCACTGTGATTCGCCAAGATTTTGACTTAATTTTGTAGGATGACGAAAATATGAACTGCGGCAATTATAAATACTGCAAGATATTCGACATACGAAAAACGTTTAAAGAGGCTAATTCTGATTAAGTGTCTATGCTGGACATGGTCGGGTTCCAACCCTTGTATAATAATTATATTCGCGGTGTATTATTGACTATGGCAGATTTATCTGGATGCCTGTAAATAAGAGTTTTTCAGAACAGTTAGGATAAAATTCAACGTTCGACTATTAGAATCTCTATCGACTACAAGATTAGCACTCCTAAAAACATTCGTGTACCTGAATCCAAAGTAACTCTCATAAAAGAGCGGGCAGAGTACATACAGTATTACCTATGTAAATATATAAAAATATTTTAAAACACATGAAAAGGTGTTAATATGTTCGTGTGAGGATCAAAACACAAAAATTTTAGATATTGTTAATTTTCGGAAATGTATCAAAGTGTTCTAGTAAAATTACGAAAGTACATTCTGATACACTTCATGCCTTTTAATACACTTTTATATACTTTCGTACATTCAAAATTTCCACTGAGGTACTTACCAAATATTCTTTGTTTACTTTTTCCTTTAATATCAAGTGATATACACAAATTACATAATTCACATTTGGGCAAAATAATATAATGTCAGTTCTTTTAGAAAATAAATATAAAATAATTGATCGACAGTTAATTATAAATATATACATCGATGTACACATCTCGCTCAGATCACTCGATTGTTTGACGTAAGACTGTAAAATAAGACAATGATGTATTCAGGACCTAAAATACATTTCATATTATGAGATAGACCTGCACAAAACAAATAGATATTGGACGATGCGGAAAAAGTATGATGATTTTACCGATGAGAAAGTATCCAACGTCAGAGGACAGAATTTCCCTACAGTCAAAGTGCAAGGTTTACGTGCCCGATGCACGATTATCTGAACGAGCTGGGAGAAATCTTTCTGAATTTTCGAATGACTTATCTTGAACCATTTCGAAAAGTACATGGATTCGGATACGTTTTCGCTCTCGGTGAATATCTTGTGCGACGAGTAGCAGTAAAAGTAAAGCTGTAGGAAGCTTCCAATTAAATATTCGATGCTCAAAATGATCCTTTGTACCGACACATCGTTCGACTTGGACTATGCAGATGATAAGGAATAAATTGTTCGTGCATCCACTTGTCCTTCAGAGACTCAATTTTCTGTGAGATAAGTATATATAGATTGCCAATACTTACCAATATAATTTGAAATCCGGAAAAGCAAATTTGAGTCACCGATCCAAAAATTTGTCCCAGCATGACGAAGCAGTACAGAGCTTCTATCTGATTGATATAATTTATGAGCAACTGATGCTTCCGAATGCAATCCTTGAGTTTTTTGTACGAATCAGTTTGAAGCTTGAGATTCTTATTGTGCGAAGCACATTCGGAAAAGTCACAAAGCGACTGGAGATGTACACACAAGATTTTGAATTGTGCTGCAGCAAACAGGTTGATCGTGAATAGAAAACTGGCGAATGTAGTAGCGCATAGACAAACCGACATTGTGCCGCAAACCTACAATGACCAACCAAAGCCGAATGTTGAAGTGATGACTTTCTTTTACAAGTAGTTACAAATAGCATGTAATTGTTTTAACACCTGTAAGCAATACACGATCTCGAAATATGGACTTGCAGATAGTGGCAAGTCAAAGTAAATCGGGAACGGAAATGCTCTCTCGGAAGCATTTTTCCCCATGGATTCTGCGTACAAAATAAATAATCATTTAATCTTCACTTTCAAGTTTCTTTTTTTTTTAATAAAATTATTGATGTGCCTAAAACCTCCTAATAACTAATAATTCATTATTTAGAATCTCTTATTTTGTAATGGCTATGATTCATGTAAATTAAGGTGGACAAATTCTTTTTATACGAGTAAATAAAAAATTGTTTTTTTAAATTCACTGACTGCAACTGTCTGAAAAAAACAGTAAAGATCAAAATTTCTCTATTTGAATTTAAAATAATTTACTAAATGTTTTCTAATTAGCTAACATAATTTAAAATTTAAAGTGAATTTTTTCGACGCCTATTTAAGATTTTAACTAAGTACAATTACATAACTAATTTAGTTGATTTGCATGTAAGTAGAAAATGTCTGGAACAGAGTTGATCTACCCTCTTAATTTTTTTTTAGTTAAATTTTATTTAATATAGTGTATGTACACCATATCACAAAGTGATAAGTCGGTTACTGCGTAATCGTGAAAAATCACTAAAAAATCTAGTGAAATAGATTTCACTATTAAATTAAGTATATATATAGACTAAAAAACAAGTATATTTCCAGTGCTGCTTTACCATTGACATTTCCGCTGCTTTTTCTAGTGAAATCAAATTTCAAATTATCCGTGGGGAATAATACATTTTCTAATTAAATAATATTATAAGAAATTATTAATTTAATTATATAAACTGCTTATTGAGTGAATTAAACTCAAATGCCGTAACCCAATCTTTTCAGCTAATTTAATCCAACATCTATAGTCATTTCAGCTCAGCACGTTTTATTATACCTTATGTATTATACTGTTAAATAGAAAAATGCGTTTGTATACTAACCAAGTATTGGAGCAAGTAGATAATGCCAACATATACCTTGCAACACCAAAATATAGAGTAGAATTGCTTTGAAGCACAGACGGTCACATTCGTTGAAAATCTTCGTTTCGACTTCATTATAATTCACTCGCCAAAATCGCTCCTCCGTAAATTTATTCAATTCCATAACTTTTTTCCGATTGTAAACAAATACCAACAGTTTTGAGAACTCTGACAATACTGCACTTGCACATGGCGCAACATATGTTAAGAGCTGGATAATGAATTGAAATTGTAATAGCTTTAATTTTTTGTTTTTTAGGGGATATCGGAGCCTCTTGGTCACGTTTTAAGCCGCATTTATTTTTTGTCTCACGTCTATATTTTATTTAATAGTATCAAATATGAAGAGCGATTTTTATTGATATTATTTATATGTGTGAGTACTATTCGGCCATTCTGTAACTATGACTCATCGGCGACAAGTCACTTATCATTTTTTGCCGGATTAAAATAACATGATTGGGAGATTATTTGTATCATTGAGATCATGCTGGTACAGATACTGCATAGACCTACGTTTGATAAATAAGTGTATAAATATTTTATTATTATAAATATTAATACTGTTTGGACTTTTATTACCGATTCATAGCTCCGACATCCCTTTATAGTGTTATAATTCAATTATTATAAATTCGTAAGAGCTAAATAGATGTAAATAGATGTAAATAATGTGTAAATAATGTGTACCGAACGAAATATTTGGTCAACTTTTCAAATTTTTACTCTGACATGTTTTTTTCCGTATTTAAGTATCAACTGAAAGAACAAGAGCGTTCCGCTCAAGAACTACAGATTGACTGTTGAAAAAACTGCGTAAAGACGTAGTTGTACGTCTTTGTCAAATGTGACTGCTATACAATGTACATATTCCATATTGATTATTTGATTCTAAAGTAGTTATAATAAGATACTATACTTATTTCATAATTAAACGTTTATATAGTTATTTGTAAAATTACACATGCTGATTTAAAATGACCTCTTCGGTTCAATTACAATTAATATATATTTACATTTTGTGCATTACCCTAATATTTGTTTTCGCGTAATACATCTCATCGCTTTCGATGAACGTTGCTATGGACATCGACATTAATAATATTGTTAAAGTTATATTAGAAATAATTTGTTCCTTTTTATCATTTACATGCCACATGCCTATCAAACGCATTAAGATTATAGTTATATTTATCGACTTGGA
The DNA here is from genome assembly GCA_900490015.1 of Megastigmus stigmatizans. NCBI lineage: Eukaryota > Metazoa > Arthropoda > Insecta > Hymenoptera > Megastigmidae > Megastigmus > Megastigmus stigmatizans. The sequence continues at coordinate 24,801 of UELV01095166.1, read as the reverse complement.
CTCCTTTTTGCACTCATTCTTTACGTTCTTCATTCTTTTTTTAATAAATTTAAAGTGAATTTAAATGAAAACTTAAAGGAGATTCTAATTCTCTAAATCGCTTAAAACTCAGTAATAGATTCGATGAAAAATGTGCATACAAAGTATCTGGTACGCGACACCTTTCATTTAAATCGAGTGTCCAAGAGAAAATTATAGCGTAACGCCTTCGCATGACGTTTCGAACGTTACCTGCTATTATCCACAGTCAAGAATTAGATGCTTTCCCAGGTGGCCTGTAATTTTCAGGACTGTCGGCGAATTTATAATCAGATGAATGCATATAATTATCTACAGTACATTGTTCGCACGTATATTCACATCGACAAACGCTGCTCTAAAAGTTTCAGTTCTACCCTTCAATAAATAATAGGAAGTAAAAATTTTGCGATTTAATGCCGGTAAATACCAAGTAATGTAATTCTTTATTCGAGCCAGAAATTTTTATGTTAACATTATCGCGGGATAATCTTCTGCTCCGTTGTTTCACTGCTTCAAAATATTTTAAGAATTCAAGAACTAGAACGATACATTAGTATTATCACGGTTTTAAAAGTAATAAAATGTTTATATAAAATTTTATAATTATATACGTCAACTTTAAAATTTCTTTACTTTTTAGTATATAGGTATAAGTGTACATATGTAATTTTTAGTTTAAACAAATTTAAGGTCTGGCGATTAAATTATAGTGTAACACACGTAGTACTACTTTACATACGATCGCTTTTGCGGTATATCGTACGGAGGGTAGATTTTTAATTCGGTGTCATTATTTGCCATTCTCGCAGCCGCATATTATGAAATCTATTACATTTCGGATCAAATGCATATCCAGTACTTCGAAAAGTATACAAAGATAGACTTCCACTTTCGTTGAAGCGTGTATTTTTCTCATCGTGTATTATTTACATACAGAAATGTAGAATTTTTTTACAAATTGAACTCCAACAGGAAATGAGGAAATGAACGTTTGGCAATGGTATTCAAGGAACAAACAAGTATAATTTTTAAAATTCTTTTATTGTTTAACATTAATAATACGTACATTATAAAATATTCTTACTGGCAGAAAAATCGTAAATTAAGACTTTCATTTGCATGATATCTCGCCATTTTGGTAGACAAAAAACAAACAATCTTCATTTCGCCGGCTTCAACACCTAAAACTCTCGTATACCAAATTGAAGAAAAGTCAAATTGTGCAATGCAGTTGCCAGTCTAATTGAAAACAACTCGTGATTCGAAAGAAAAAATTCGTGCAGGAGAAAGGAAAAAAAAAGAAGATTCGAAACTATAGCGAAATTCGATATAAGGGTATTATCGCGTTCCGTCGTAAACCAAATCGTATAAAAAAAAAATTGAAGAAGCGCGAAACATTTGGACGCGCGTCCGAAGATATACGAAGAGTCGCGCGAGGTGCTAAAAGGCAAACACACGCCATACGAACGGCTGTTCCTTCATCTGGCTTTCAGCTTTTAAAAAAATATATAATTATTCATATATTTTTACTTATTTTTTTCCCCCGCCCTTTCACCATCTAATCACATAATCTGTGTATTTACAATATAATTATAATAATCGTAATAATATTAGCAATGATAATAATAATTAATAACCTTATTAGTATAATAATTCTTTTCTTTATAATATATGTTTAAACTTTTTTTTTCTCTATTTCATTTAAAACTTTCATCTCTTTTTATCATCGATATATACTTCAAGTGGTGCTTCGAATCGTGTCACTTATCTGATTCAATTTAGTTATTATCATTTTGTATCCCCTTTTTATTTAATGATATATAATAATAATTCTAACCATACGATCTTTTATCTATTTTGATAATGCGCACAGACTTGGGATTCGATGAATCACTAATATAATATCGAATTATATTATAATAGCGATAGCGTTTGCTCATTATGATTTACTTTCTCGCGCGCAGAATATCAATCCGTAAAACAGAAAAAGTAAAGTTGATAGAAGAGAGAGATAGCATACGTGTATTACACTCGAGTTTCTACAAGAGGTACAGCTTGAGGATTATCCAAGGTCCGTGCGCACTTTATTCTTATATATATATATATATATATATATAATACCTTTGTTCTTAATTTTTTTGCTGGACGTAGTACATGACTATTAGTTGATTTGTTGCAGGACAGAAGATATAGAAGAAAGCAAGAAGACGAAAAGGAAGAAAAGTAAAGAAATAGACCGTGAAAAATCTCGCCTTGCACTTTATTTATCGTCTTTGTTTTGTTGTTCGAGTAATTGTAACATTTCATTTTTTTTTCATACGTATTATACTCGAGCTAACATGTGTCTGTGACGCTCGAGTCCGGAAACCAAAATGAATCGTTTGGATAAATCAAGTATTAAAGGCTGTAGTTGGAAAAAGCCGCGAAACGACTGGAATAGATATCTATAAAAAAAAAAGAAAATGTCGAGCTGGAGAGAGCTACGTGAAAAAGAAAAAGAGCGTTGCGTTTGTCATCGATGGCCAAAAATTGCTACGATTCCAAAAATATACTTTTTTGTCGGCAGAAAAGAAAAAAATTAAAATCGTCGTTTCAGCTATACGGAAACAAAAGAAAAAGAGAGAGCGCAAAAAATGGGGTGGTAAAGTAAGCGGGGAATATCGCATGCATAGGATTAATTTCGCGTGGACGTAACACGCGTGCTTCGATGATTCGGAAATAATAGTGCGAAATTTTGTTAATGCGCGCACTCAGAAAAAGGACCTATTCGTATCTAAAATATTTGTCGATACAGTTAGCGAATCCAGCATTTGATTCCAAATGGAATCTAGTTAACCGTCGATAAAGATCTTAAATACAAAGAAATCACTTCTCTCAATGTGAAAACAGGGGTTAGTCTAGTTATATATATATATGGTTAAAATATACAGTTTCGCACTGGAGGCGAACTTTCGTTTTAGTAACACGCGCGCAAATGGAAGGTTATTGCGTTGACATTCCTCGTGTTAGTCTAAGAAAATTGTCCTTATAAATTTCTTTTCAATATATACGGTATATGTACAATGATCGTCGTGAGTCCTTAAAAAACGATGGAAAATTGGAAAAATTGGCCATCCGAGTCGACGATTACCCACTGGTATGTGTGTGCGATCGTCGACTCGGAGGCGCATACGTTATAACCCTTATTATATTCTAAAGTCCGAAAATTCAAAGGAAACAATTTCCATTCCGTGCTATTTTCTCGGTTTAAGTTATTATACAGTCTGCGGATTAAGAATTTGTTAGATGCTCGATTACAACACTTTCTGTTTTGCTAATATGAAAAGAAAAAAGGAGAAAAAAAAACGTATTTCGACGGCCCGAAGTGAGACAGCGTAAGTTTTCGGTGCCGCTATAGTAGCAGAAGTAGTAGCGGTAGTAATAAGTAGTGGTAGTAGTAGTAGTAGTAGTAGTAGTAGCTTTAGTCACTTAATCTCTTTCTCTCTTTTTCTTTTTGAGCGCAACGTGAGTGCGCGCGTCTCCTCGCATTATATTAATTTCCTTTTAAAAGGTCTCTCTCTCTCTTTTTGTCTCTCCCCGTGATTCGGTCAGCGCGGATTGTTTCGTGAGTTAATGGCATTGGTTGGCATTTAGGTCCATTTGGTCACCTCGTCGCTCACTGCAACAACAATTATAGACAACGTCAGTGCGATTCAAGTACGGGGAAAAGCTTCGATTCGAACACACGAACTACTTTGTCTGGGACGGATTTTGGGGTGCGGCGGGTTTACGTAGAGAGAATTGAAAGCACATCAAGAAGATAAAGATGGAAAAGTAATCTTGTTCGATGGTGTGTGGGTTGATTCTCGAAGCAGCTCCAGCCTCTCCGCTCTGTTGAATATACCTGTATACTATTATAATCTTGTTGAATAAAGATGCGTTAAAGGTATTTGGAAAGAAATAGATTTACAATGAAAAAAAATATCATGCCTTGCAAGTCTCTTTCTTTCGGTAAAAGCAAGGTAAAACGTCGACATTTTATTGCAATAATGGTAAAAGGCCTCACCGAAGGGGGGGGGGGGATAATACAAGAACAAGTCCGACAGTTTTTCTCTTCTTCTATCATATATTTTACCTCTCTCTCTCTCTCATTTTTTACACTGTTAAAAAAAAAGTAATATATAGCGGATGTTTACAATCGATCTCCCATTTGGTGTTTTTTCTCCACACGTTTCGCACTCCAATTTTGTGGTTTTTGTGGTTTTTTTTTGTTCATTTTTATCATTTGTTTTCTTCCTTTTGTTGCCGGTGCCAAAGAAGAATGTAGACAAAGGTGTACACTCATCCTTTGAACGTTTATAAGATATTACACGAGTTCGCGCGCGTGCTGGCTTTACTGTTTTTCCCCGCGCTCCGAGACGCCGGAACGAAGGAAAAATCATGCATGCGACAGCGAATTGCATTTCTACTTTAGAGCTTATTCTTGTCGCCTTACGTATCTATTATCGAAAAGAAAAGGAAACGAAAAAGAAAAATAAAATAAGATAAAATCAATAAGAGTAAAATAAATATTTACGATAAAGATTGCTTTTTTTTTTCATTCCTTTTCACAGCGAAGACATCGTTACGAATTTCAATTCAAAAGACAAAGAAAAAGGATGTGTATATATATAATAATTACGATGTCGCTCATTAATTGTATAATAATAATAATTAATAGTCAATGAGGCCTTCTTTTTTTTCCCCCGAACAATTAATTCACCTCGGCTCTAAAAGGTTTCACATCGTCGCGTCCAGCGACGATATACTTGAGGTACGTTTAAACAGGTATACGAGTGTACTGAAGGAAATCTTTGTCGAAAATCGAGACGAATAAACTCACGCTCGCGTTTCGCGTTAACGACCTCGAATCGCCCCGTTTTGTTATATAATACCGATGAAACAACGAGCCGCGAGCTTTTTTTTTTGGTTTTTGTTAACTATAGACGGCTTGGACTCTCGAGAATCGCGACAAAAATTCGATTGGCGCGCAAACGTTCCATTTGCGATTCGAAGACGGAGCGTCGACGCGACCCGAGCGAATGTAACATCGTGCACCCGAAAAGACCGAGACGGAAGCTTGCGCTCGATTCTCGTTCGCTATCAGTCTACCCTATATATATATACCGGAAGTAGTAGATTGGAAAAAAAAAAGAAAAAAAAAAAGACGATTTATTCCAGAAAAGGGGATATATTCTCTGGTGTACACTTTGTGCGGTCGGCGTGTGTGCATCCCTTCTTCTTCCCTTTCTATCTCTGTCTGACTTGCGGGGACCGCTGCGTGTGTCCTTGACTCGGCTGGCCAACACGTGTCTGACTCGGTCCCGCCTCTTACTACTTTGTCGAGGCTCAAAATCTCGTCTCTCCCTATTATTGTATGTGGATATACCTCTTTCTCTCACATGCACACACTCACGCTTTCTCTCACTTACTGTCTCTCTCGCACACACACACACACTCTCTTTTAGATTACGGACACGCACAAGATCCGGGGAAGACTAGTTTATAATTTTGCTTTTGGTTTTTTTTTTGTACGTCGTGTCGATTGGCTCGTATGGTGTATATATGGTTATCGTTTGGCGTGCGTGTCCGACTTTTCTTTCTTTTTTTTTTGTTGCACATTCTCGATATTTTGGTATAAATTGGTTTTTTTGGTATTTGGTTAAGTCGCTTCGTGGTTCTCTCCTTGAGCGCTTCCCTCACCGCGGGACACACGTATATCCATTTTACTGCGGGATCGGCTTCACCGCGGGCGCCACTGGAAAAGAAACAGAAAGGGGGATTGTTTTAGCGGGCTACTGTTTGTTCGGCTCCGAGTGTAAACGGCTCAGTCAAAGCTGCGTGTAGTATTTCTGCGTGAAAGCTGCGATATTTTTTTTTTGTTTTTTTGTCTTGCTGCGGCGCTGCGGGTTAATTTCGATGGTTGCGTCGTTTTTGCTGCTCGCGGCAAAGCTGAAAACACTGCGTGCAGAAAGCTGGAGGTTGGGTAGAAAAACAGCGAGTAGTTGAGAGTGCGACGAGGTAAATAGTTAGATCGTTTATTCGTTGATTCGGTTTGGGCAGAGGCTGCGTTGGAGATAGCGATCGTGCAGTATATCGTTACATGTTATATATAGCATTATAAAAATTAGAAATATACAGCTGAATTTGATAATTAGCATATATAGGTTCAATTACATCACTAAAATTACTTGGACTTGTATCTTGTATTAATAGATTCGAACCTATTTTTCATTGAGATATATGTAAACCATAATCGTAAAATTATTTGTTTGGAACTAATTGAGTACGAATAATTATACCTAAGTCCATCATTAAATAATCTGTTTTAATAGTAAAATACTATTATCTATTAAATAAAAAATAATTTCTTATTAGAAAATTTTAAAAATTAGATATTTACAGGTAAAAATGAAGCTTTTTCGACTTAGTACCTAGGCACAAGTCGTTCATGAATTAAAATATTTTCACAAGTACCTATAAATGATTATTCATTTGCTTTTCTAAGTATAATAAATATTATCTAGAATAAAATAGTATTCCTTCAACGACTATTATTTTTTACCTTAAACTGTACTAAACTTTCTAAACTTTTGTTAACTTTCAATAAATTAAATGTTTTTGAAATCAAGTTACAAAATTAAAATCTATCCAAACATATTAAATTTATTGTTCAACATAAATTATCTAATTTTAAAAAAATATAGATAATTTAAAAAAATTGATTTTCTATTATACATATATATGCAAATTGGTAGTATAGCTTGCAATAAATAAAATTATCAGGTGGGTTAGTTTTGAAGCTATAGCGTTACTTATGTGCTCACACATCGTAAATTATTATCAGCTACTTATCTAGATTTTTCGAGCTTCTTTTTTTTTTGTTGCGAAAACTTACGAAACTCATAAATATTTTTATGTGCTGAAATTCCAGTCAGGATAAGCTTATTATAAAGAAAAAGTAAAATCGATAGCTACGCTGTTTTACTCTGTTGCGGTCTGTGAAATGCGCTTTATTTGCAAAGAGCAAAAATTCAATACATCACAAACAATGTTAGTAATACTAAAATATACTTTTATTTTAAGCGAAAAATTTTAGTAAAAAAAAGAACATTGATAGCCTCGATTTATTGCCTTCATTTATATGAAATGTACATGACTGGCGTGACAATTATGAAAATGAAGTGCAATGCCGGGATGTTGATACATTTTTTCCTAATGTTTGACATACTCTTTTAGACTCAGTTTTCAATTATCGAAATAAAACTAATTTTTTGTCCAAGTTTTTAAAAATAAAACCGATACTGAGCCTCAAAGAGTTAATATTACCATAGATAGTTGAATAAAACACTGTACCTTCTGTTTGAAAATTAAAAAGAAGTCCTTCGGTCCGATTTTTCATCAGCAGTAGATGGTTGGGTTTTGAATTATTTTTTAAACCACTCAGCAGGCAAGAATTAGGTAAGAGAAAAACGATTTTGTGAAATCCAGGGGTAGATGAGGGGTAAAAAATGTGTCTTGAGTTCGGAGGGTAAACACTGTTTTTTGATGTTTTGTTCATTCCGGATCCTGGATGATGAGAACACTCAGATGCGTTGGCTACTTGTCAAGGAGTATCATGCGTGAGGTATTGTTAGCACTTGTAAAAACATTTCCTTCCATTTATATTGTTCATTAAGTCAAATTCAAGCTATTCTGCATTTTTAAATTAAAAAGATTTTTAATTTTACTAGATAAAAAGTTAAATAAAAATGGTAAATCAATAAAAATTATCTTAAAAATGGCAAAAATAAATAAAAATTTGTTGCAATAATAATAATAATAATAAGAATGATTAAAGTAACATAGAAAAAAAATCAAATTGAAGCGACAAAAAAAAGTACATTAATTAGGTGAAAGATGGACGTGTACTAAAGAAACTTTATTGTCCGATACCCAATAATTTATAAAGTATACGAGTAGATCTGTACAATTCATCTCGTAATATCTGGATAAATATCTACATTAAGATATCGGCAGTAAATTACGATTAATTCGAACAGTAAAAATCGTTATTTAAGAGTCGTTGAACTTTTTTTTTTCGTAATCATTTTCTTTCTCTGTATCCTTCATTTGTTTTGTATCTTTAATCTTTATATAATATAACAATGGTGACAGCCATAATAGAAAAGATTACACAAGGAGAGTAGGGAAATTAAGGGGCCCGGGGAGAGGGAGACATGAGGAAAGGGGAACAATGACAAAGAAAACACACTCAAGGGGGCGTAAGTAAAGTCGTACACACGCATACACAGAAATCATTGTGAACGAAATCTACTGTCAAATTGTTAAATCGCGGCATGAACGAAGTGAGTTAAAAAAGTGTATCACATGCTCTTCTACGTTTTTTTTTTCTTTTAAATACACTTAAATTGATGTTTCTATAGAATATTAGCAGAGACGCGATGATTTTTCCATCATCGTAAAGCATGTATAATGCAAACATTTAACCAATACGGTCTTTTCAAAATGAAAATTTCAATCAATTTATATTATTCGTCATGTGAATTATGGATATTTTAAAAGAAAAGATATTTATGTTCGCATTGCGTCGTCTGGAGAAACATTCGTCAGCTTCGGAAGTCATACAATTCTTGTGAACGAACCAAACGAATAAATCTGCCTTTGACTACCAATGACACTTAGTCAATTCAAACTCTTTTCATTTTAAATTACTTTTTGTAAAAACACATCTCTTCGGCAAAAAAAAATTGACCATGTAATCGATGCGATGCGAAAACAATATTTCGAAACTACGCCGCGTTTTTTCAACTTTGAAATTAGATTTCGCATATAACTCGATACTTCGTATTAATGTATTATTAATTATCTACTATTAGTAGGCCGATCATTGATCCAAGAAAAGAAAAAAAAAAGAAAAAAACAGGTATTAGTAACATACGCGTTTGTTCCTTTTTCTACATTTCTCATTTTACTATTATAACAAGTATAGTCTCATAACTGCACTTGCTCCCTTTCATCAACTCACTTTCTTTATAGTACTCAACGTCATCTTCACAGCGACGTGTCAAAAATTATGCGTCATCATAAGCTTTACTTGCTATAATATCTCGCATGAAACATTAAAAAACAGACGAGTCCTGACAACCGTTATATATATATCCGCAACACTTTCTTTATTCATCTTTCTCTCATCGTCAACTTTTAATTACTCCACGTTCTCCTTCTTCTCATCGTTTTTCTTAAAAAGTATTACAGTTATGATGCTCTCGCGGGACAAATTAGACATTTAAGGTCAACAAATTTTTACTAGCTTGAGGGGGAGGTATTGGGATATGCAGGATTTGGGGGTGGCAGAGATGAAAAAGAAAACAACGAGTTTATACTTTCTCTCTGAATTCGCGATGTTTCGTCCCTTATCATTTTCCGCAGTCCCATGACAAGATAGATCGATTAGTTTGTATTATAATCTACACTGAATTACAATAATTAATTATAAATGGAACTTAAATACGCGGTTGCGCCTAACGAATGACAATTGCCACGCGGATTTCGTTTTCTCTGGTTGCGCATAAGAAGCTAAGAGTGTCAAAAGTTTTCATCGCGATCCGCATGATTTTTTTATCGTTGCGTACAGTCCAGGACCAGAGGATCATCTTTCTTATTTATATAAATAGTTTTTAATTTATTTTTAGGTTTTGATGTATTTGTACTTTTAATATTTACTAATAGTAAGTATAGAGCTGTTAATAAAGAACAATGTGGAACACGCTGCCATCTATGTACAATAGCTAATTAGTTATAGGTTTCAATAATCAGTTATGTATACTATGTAAATTTTTTTTATCAAAGACTTCAACTAAACCTACTCTGTTTTTGTAAATTTTAATGATGAAAAATGTTAAAAAAAGTAAGTAAGTTAATTACTCATAGATATGTCCCTGTATAATATGTAATAAGTAAAACTTCTCAGTCAAATAATATTTAAGAATTATCTCAAAATAACCATCGTATTAACTAAAATTCATGTTATACTGTAATCTTAAAAGCTTAATACGAATCTATCGTATTACCCCACAATAAAGAAATTTTATTGTATTACTTCGTATAAATTCCTATACAGAGTACCCAAGCTTTTATCAAATACCACATGAAAAATTTGTATAATATACTATATAACATACTATAAAAGTACAGTAACACTAATTATAATTATAAAATTTTGTAGAGAATGATCGAGTTTTGCTCATGATGTTTTCATTATAAATAATAGGTTTCCTCGTACTTTCTAAATGTTTTAAAGTGAAATTTTACTCATCAGCGTAAGATTTTTTTTAATTAGAACTCAACTCTTTTCCGAAGGAATTGGACTTTGTCCTATCAGCATAGAATTTCACTTCATGACATTTAAGGAGTAAGTCCTGGACTCGTCAAAATCCGTATATCGCGAGATTGCTAAACCCTTGGAAAATTCAAGATCTTCCCATAATGGCATGGAAACAATAACGTACCATGCGCTCGCGTCCCCTTGCTTCATTAAGTCATTTTTAATAAATTAATCGCATAATAATATTTATATATATATATATTTTTATATTTAGTGCATGATCCCGTGAGCACGTAACGCGTCCCAAAAACACATTGACGAACAGTTTCAGTCGCGATACCCGTCTACGCACGACTACATTTTTTTATCTGCTCTTTCTCCCTTTTACTCAATCTTTTTAACCTTTTTTTTTGTTATCTTTTTCAACTTTTCATTCTCGTTTCGCTCGTCGATGGCACGCTCCTCCCTTTTTATTCTTTACATCTTATGTCGTTCGTTTATAGTTTGAATCTGATATCGGTCGACGCTTTTTTTTATTACATTAGGCTACACTCGTATTACATTCAAAAAACGTCCCGCTAGGTTAAAATGGAGCGTTGTTTTTAAAACAAATAATTAAAAGGTTACAATTAACAGTTAAGGGATCGAGGAAAGAAAAGATATAAACACACACAAAAGGAATAATGTCATACACACACCATCAAGCCGAATTGAGTACTTACACTTAAAAACAGCGGTAGTCCTGTATTAACCAACGGGTACATAAGACTTATACTGGTTCCTGCTGTTACTGTATACTATATGTATATATTTCGTATTTTTACGTTTGTTTTACGGGTGAACGGGGTTATAAGGATTCATTCAACTAAACACTTTTTTCCAATTCATTCAAGTTTTAAAAAGAATAGATTTCTTTGACCAAAAATGTACAATTTAGTTTATTAAGAAGTTCATCAATATTTATCACTCACAAAATAAGAAATAATTTATTTCAAACGAAATCAATTACTTTCATATGATAGAAATATTGATTTTTGATTGTATATATATTGTTTACCTTTTATAATCTTTAATAATTCAACCTATTGAGTAAAGTAGATATGGGATAACTTTTGCTATCTATAAGATCAGTTTAGTTGATTGAATCTGACTTTCTTTCTTTTTAAAATGTGTACTTCTCGCACTCAGTCGACTCTCTCTCATTGAAAGCATTTCGGTATTTCGCTGTTCGAGACTCGCATGAAAACAGTCGTATATCAAATAAGGTTATTCAATTTGAAGAAAGAAAAATTGAACATACATAACACGGTTACAATGGCTTTTTTGTAATGTAGATAAATAATCTTTCTTTCTAACTGGAGAGGCCGAATAGAAACAAACAAAGGATTTCATTGCAGTAGTGCGTAAATGTGCATAAAACAGACATCAGCACCTATTGTTTAGTGATTTGTATATTTGTATATGTTAAGTATGTAGAATTTTTTAGTTTGACATATATTTGTGTTCTAGACTTGTAGAATTTTCGATCAAAATTCATCACGAGATAACGATCACATTATACTAATCAATTACAAAAATCTAATTTATTCTAGATTAAATGATTTCACTATTTAATTACACAAGGTGTTTTACGGTTTCAAAAAACTAATTTTAAAGTACGAGAAGGTGCCAATGTCTGATAAGAATTCAGTGCTGAGGTATTTCGCTATATGGCTTTTTATAAAAAAAAAAGGAAGACGCATGCATGTGCCTTTCTTCTCAATAGCGAAAGAAATTCCATTAGTCGTCGACAATAGCTCATAATAGCGCATTCCGTGCAGTACAGCAGATCTTCGCTCTCAGCTTTCACACGCAATCACACTCAATTTAAGCTGAGATTATTCGAAAGCGAGTTATAAAGTGTTGAGAAAAAGAATAGATAAATATAAAGGTGATATATAAAGCAGAGGCATATCAAGTGTGCGGGTATTTGAAGAGTGTATTTTAATAATAAATATCAAGCGAAGAACATCGATAATTAGATAGGTATATCACAAAGACACGAGCATGAAAGATATTATAAAGAGACTGCATTCGAGGGTGAATGAATTGTAATAGCTATACGTAAACGGAGGCTACTTCACTCGTTTTTCGTTTCTTTTTTTTTTTACTTTATTTCCATTATTTACGTTTATTTTCGTGTGTCTTATCCATTTCACCGACGAACTCGGGACGAGATCAATGCAAAATTTTTCTCTGTACGACGAGCGAATAACAAGTTTATTATTTTTTCAAGCTTAAATTTACAGCAATACGTTATTCTTACGTCATTATGTACAATTGAATATTACTTTAAAAAATCCTAGTTATCTCCCTCCTTAAACTCGTATAGGATGATATAAATTAGCTCTATCGAACCGTTTCTGCAAATGACGAATTCTAAGCACTATATAATCTATAATTCCGTATCGCAAAACGTGTGTGTGCCCATACGAAACGTACTATTATGCGATCAGGTGCAAATGATACTTTCGTTTATTAATAAATTCGTAAAAAGAGATCTGTACTTTTAAAACCACCACCGCACGTTGTGATTATGTTATCAATTGAAATAGAAACTACTAAGGGTAGGAAAAAGAAACGTGAAAACGTGGATTAACATTGTGTTCAAAATATATGTGTGATCACTGTGTCGATCAATCAACAAACAGGCTAGAGATTCTCATAAGTGCATAATACGTACATATGCAAGTATATAAGTAGTTATTATAATTTGTAGCCTGCACAAAGCATTTAAAGTGGAAAGAATAAAGCTTGCAGTTGAAGAAATAGAGCCAGCGTTAATTAGGGAAAATTGGCGTTTGGAAAAACAAGGTTATGCCTCGCAGAAAGAACGTTAATATTAAAAGGCACTTGTACGAAACAATACGATCGTAAGTTCTCGTTTTCTTTTTCACGCCGGAAAAATCAAATCCAAAGAAAAAACATTATAAGCGTCACTGAAGTCGGTATAGTAATACAGTGATGTTTCTTTTTTTTTTTTTTGAAGTACGGTACGGTGCAGATACGGTCGACCTTCAACTACAAATCATTTTTTGTATTTTTTCTTTTTCTGCTTTTTCTAGTTGCCCCGACTAACACCATGCGCAACAGTCAAAGTATTTAAAATCTCACTTGGACACACTTTTCGTTAATTCATGTCATAAATTCCCCTCGTAGAGGGAAATCTATGCTTATTATTATATTTCTTTTTGCTCTTTTTTAGTTAAATGCAACTGCAAGTCCAAGGCGGTGTGCTTGGCTTCCGTAAGAAAGGCATCTTTCATTTATGCTAATATTACACCCATTGGGTTATCTATAAGGGGCCAAGAATCAACAGTCCAAAAAACACAGCCCACATAAGAACAATCCAGTGTACGGTGTATATTGGGTTCTCACCATCTGCGATCTTCCTGGCAATGAACTTCAAGGTTTCGTCGAGAAGTACCACTGGAATCGAGAACTTCATAACAGTAAGCCATTCTTCCCCAGTCAAGGGAGTCACTTGGAATACGGCCTGAAAGAATGGTTAAAAAGAAAAAAGACGATTATATTTCAAAAGTAAACGATAAAAAAGCTTATTTTAGTATTATTGTAGACTTTATCCACAATGAAATATTGTTTTGTCACAACGATGAAAAAGCATATGACTGGACTTGATAAGCCATGATCATACTGTTAAGCACTATGGCTGAGTAGTATTATTTTATAGTTCAAACTAAGAAAATAAAATCTGTAAATGTTAATTTATTAAAATAATATAATATTAACAGATTTTTTGAATAATTTTCTTGATATTTAATTACAATATTACATAAATGTTTTTCACTTACCGAAAGAACTTCAATGTGAAGAATGACGAAGTGGAGTGTGAAAGAAAGTGCCATTGAGGCGATGAGCCACAAGTTACACCACGGTGGCATACTGACGAGAGACTGATTTTCAGACAAGCTAAAGAATGAAACACATTTATTTAATTAAAGTTATTTAAATATCAATTCATTATAATTTTTATAAAGAAAATTGAATTTCAAAAATACCTGTTCATGGCGTTCAACATCTCAATTGTGACAAGTACAGAGAGGGCCATGGTCATGGGATGAGGATCGTTGAAGACTTTGCAGTCAAGACCCTTGAATTCTTCACCACCGCCGATGCACGCCAAGTGATGAGTCTAAACCAAGACAGTAAATGGATATTAAAATATATATTGTTAAATTTTAATAAAATTACCGAATTCAAGATAGTTTTACGTACTTACATTGAATAACAAACTAACTATTAAATAATAACTTGAAAATGAAATCATACTTAATTATCTTGAACATCAGAATTAATAGTAAAAGTACAAGTTTTACTCTTTTACCAATATTTTTTGTGACGTATATTGCCACGTATACCAATGTAGTACAAGTTTAAAAATAGTAAAGTTTTTGCCCTATTTCAAACGGCCTCAAAGGTACTAAAGAACACCGTTGAATTATAGATTGAAATAAAAAAAAATACTTTACCAGTTGATAGTAGTTCATTTGTGGTCCGTTGGGGCTGTATAAGAACCACCAAGCAGCAGATCCAACGGTAGCGGCACCGACGTATCCACCAATAGCCATGTAACGGAAGAAGAGCCATCCAGAAATGAGAGATTCGTCAGCCTTACGGGGTGGCTATAATAATAAGATAAAATAGTAGTTTAACTGCCGTTCAAAATTAGTTTTGATCGTGAATTTATTATTACATATTTTCGGTATTTGGAAACATAGAAGTACGACTCTCGATTTTATTAAGTTTAATCTTCTTATATTCATTACGTGGTGGTCATAAAGAGACTGATAATCAAACAGTCCACCAACACACAAAGTAATAAGAAAAATCCTTTGACTCGAGGTGATCAATGAATTCGTTCTTGATTTGGAAACATACTTTGTTATCTTTACTTTAACACGCTTAATATTAACGATTTTGCTAAAAATGCATTGTTTAGTATCGAAATATTATTGTTACAATAAGTAGGTAATTAAAAATATACTTTTTGCATGATGTCCAAATCGGGGGGATTGAAACCAAGAGCAGTAGCTGGAAGACCGTCAGTGACAAGGTTGACCCACAAGAGTTGAACAGGGATCAGCGCCTCAGGAAGACCAAGAGCAGCAGTCAAGAAAATACTGAAATTAGAAAACAAATATTTTCAACCGTGATAAGAAAATTTTTACACAATTAGTTAAGACCTTATTTATTTTCTTTTTGTTTAAGTATAACAATAGTTCGTTTTTTTTTTTCAAATAATATTACCTGACAACTTCACCAATGTTGGAAGAGATAAGGTAACGAATGAACTGTTTCATGTTGTTGTAGATGGCACGGCCTTCCTCAACAGCGGAGACAATTGATGAGAAGTTATCGTCGGCTAACACCATCTCAGCGGCAGATTTCGCCACAGCGGTACCAGATCCCATAGCAATACCAATTTCAGCTTTCTTCAAGGCTGGAGCGTCGTTAACACCATCACCAGTCTGTCAAATAACACATTAATTTTCATGAAATCGGAGCAAACCAATGCATTCCTAATTCAATTAGCGAAGGTTTCTTTACTCACCATGGCAGAGATCTCATTCATGCCTTGCAAGAACTCAACAATCTTGGATTTGTGAGAGGGCTCTACACGCGAGAACAACCTCGCCCTGGCGCAAGCGGCCTTCTGTTCGGAAAGGGACAAGTCGTCGAACTCTCGTCCGGAGTATGATTTTCCAGTTGTATCTTCATCCTCGGTAAAGACACCAATTCGCCTGCAGATAGCCTCGGCGGTGGCTTTGTTATCACCAGTAATGACAATGACACGGATACCGGCGGCGCGGCACCTAACAATCGAATCAAAGACTTCCTTACGAGGGGGATCCAACATACCAACGACACCGACGAAGGTAAGATCCTTTTCGTAAGTGAAGAATTTGTTGGAGTCACCGAGATCCATATCGTCGGGTTTCATTGGATGATCGGCGGTGGCAAGGGCCAGACAACGGAGTGTGTCGCGACCAGTACCGTATTGGCGGGTCAGGTCCAGGATGCGATTCTTCAGGGTTGAGGTCAGAGGGAATTTCTGGGAGCCAACGCGAGCGTGCGTGCACCTGAAAAATTAATTTAACGCATTATGTACCGATAGGAAACTATATAGCGTCCAATAAAAAATAAGAAGTGATATTTACAAAGTTATTGCTGATTTCGCAATATACAAAGAAATTAATTATGTAAATTGATTTTGATCATAACTTTCTTATAACTATTTCAAATTTATAGTATAGTCAAATTCCACGGGGATAATAATTGAAAACACCAACCTGTCAAGAACACCCTCAGGCGCTCCCTTGACGAAGAGTTTAGGTCCAGTTCCCAGTTTCGTGGGTTTCAATGGCACGCAATAGGACGACATAGATTTACGATCACGAGAGAACTCGAGAGTGAATTCCTTCTTCCATTTAGTTTCGATGTCCTGTCTGACGACAATGGCA
This sequence comes from Megastigmus stigmatizans, assembly GCA_900490015.1. Lineage (NCBI taxonomy): Eukaryota > Metazoa > Arthropoda > Insecta > Hymenoptera > Megastigmidae > Megastigmus > Megastigmus stigmatizans. The sequence goes on along the minus strand of UELV01095166.1, from coordinate 7,914 downwards.
GTTTCACGACGACCAAGTCCGGTCTTGTTCACACCGAAGGGATTGATCTTCTCGGCAAGGACGATGAGGGCAGTCTCAGTGGCCTCACCGACCTTCTCAAAGGCCGACTTGAACTCGTTGAAGTCAATAGCCGAGTCGTTGCACATGATGCAGATAGTACCAAGTTCGTGGAGGGTTTCATAGTCCGTGCCACGGACTTTCTGGCCCTTCAGGAATACTTCGCCGATTGGCTCGTACGTTGAACCGGTGATCTCGAATTCGTGGAAGGCACTGTCGTTGCCCTCGATCCTCTCGAACACGAACATACTGAAAAGAATAGTACAAATTTTATCATCATTCATCGTTTCATCATTATCATTAAATACTGCTTTTCCCCGATACATAATTCCAACAATGTTTCCTCCTATTCAGAGTAAGTACTTTCGCGGATCAGTTTTTAATAAAAATCTCATATCGATATAGAAAGAGCTACAAGAGCGAAACTTGGAGCGAAATATGAATCTTCACTTACCGGCTAACGGACATCTGATTGGTGGTGAGTGTACCAGTCTTATCAGAGCAGATAACGGATGTGCAACCGAGTGTCTCGACGGACGGCAGCGACCTGACGATCGCATTCTTCTTAGCCATACGCCTGGTGCCGAGAGCCAGACAAGTGGTGATGACAGCCGGCAGACCCTCGGGAATGGCGGCGACAGCCAGAGCAACGGCGATCTTGAAGTAGTAGATGGCGCCCTTGATCCAGGAGCCACCGTGGGCCGGATCGTTGAAGTGGCCAATGTTGATGGCCCAGACAGCGACGCAGATAACCGAGATTACCTTGGACAGTTGCTCGCCGAACTCGTCGAGCTTCTGCTGCAGTGGTGTCTTGATTTCCTCTGTCTCCGACATCTCGGTACGGATCTTACCGATGGCGGTGTTGAGGCCTGTGCCGATTACGACGCCACGGGCCTTGCCCGCTGCCACATTCGTACCCGAGAACAGGATGTTCTTTTTGTCCTGTAATCAGATAAATACGGAAATTACTTCACTCATTCAGATCTGATATATATGTGTATATAATGTATATTGTGGATTGAAATACAGTGTGCAATGTATATTATTCAAGCAGCTGGAATTTGGTTGATTTGAGTATACCTATAATTTATAATACTAGAAAAGGTGGATATCGATTCGGAACTTATCGTAATAAATGCTTAAAACATGTTTAAACAATAAATTAGAGTTTCGTGTGGAAAGTGAAAATTGAAATAAAGAAAATATTCAACGAGTACAATTATATAATATAAAAAGAGTTTGTTTTTATAAAATATTTTCCGTCCCGTACCAGTTTGCTCATATTTAGCACACAAATTTCCACATACTTATACGATCGATAAAAACTAACCTGGTTGACGGCTCGTGGGTCAGGCACAGGGTCGGTGTGCTTGATGACCGAGACCGACTCACCGGTCAGGATCGATTGATCGATCCTGATGGTAGTAGAGTAGATCTTGGTGAGACGAATGTCGGCGGGTATCTTGTCGCCGACCGAGATCTCGACAACATCGCCGGGCACGATCTCCTTCGCCCTGATACGCTGGACTCCGGACTTATCGGCCCTTACGACTTTGCCCATCTCCGGCTCGTACTCCTTGAGCGCCTCAATGGCGGACTCGGCGTTACGCTCCTGCCACACGCCCACCACGGCGTTGGCGATGAGGATGAGCAGAATGACGAAGGGCTCGACGAACGCTGTGAATGCATCTTCGTGCTCCTCAAATAAAGCTAGTACCTGGACAACGGAGCAAAACGAAAGTTCAATCAGTCGAATCTCGGCTTGGATTTGGAATTTTTGGACTACTCGATTTTACGTGCTCGATAGACATCAGAAATTAAAATACTAGAAATGAGCGTTTAAAGAGTACGTAAAAATGACGTATTTCATACTGTATTGAACATTTAATTGAGTACTGATGCAACTATCTTTGACACTTATATCTATTCGGGAGCAAAATTTTTGAAATACGACGTCGTAAACGACTCTCTGATGAAAAATACTGCTTTATATAATGTTGGAACTCTACTCTTTTTTTTAACGTAGTTTGAAACCTCTATGAAGATTTATTGTATGAATTTTGATAAACAATATACTTACAAAAGAAATGATAGCGGCTAGTAAAAGAATCTTAACTAAGAGGTCATCGAATTGTTCCAGTACGAGTTGCCAGATGGATTTTCCTGAAACACGTAAAACATCTCTCATGAATCTTCTGCTCGCTTAATCTTTTTCTTCGTATATACTAAAAAAAAAGGGCATGAAAATATTTTTAAAGACCATCGCATGGGAGACTGTGCTTTGAGTTTACGTACGTAAGCGTTCTATTTTTACTTAGCATTGTTATGTTATCCTTATAAAGGCATAAAAGCCGGTAAATTGCGAGTGTTGAGTGTATAGTAGTTTTTCTCTCTGTGCTTTTCAGGTCGATTAAAAGAAAACTGTCCCATTGTTCTGGTACAAGAAATTTAGGCCAGCTTTTTCATTGTTTTCTTGGCCGCAAACAAAAACATTTTCGAAAGTAATGAATTTTTCACTTTCGTGCTCTCTCTCGCCAAGATCTTTTCGACAAAATTGAATTCCAACGAGCGGTAGTTTAGTTTCGAGTCATGACGTTCGAGCTCTCGTCAATTCTATATTTAACGATAAAGAGCCTTTTCATTTCATTGATTAATTACTGAAAGCAATAGTCAAAAAAAGACTATCAAGTTATATGATGTACGTCAAATGTACATTGCATAAATATATACTCTTATACGCCAATAATGGCCTTTATCTTCAGTCATTACCTGTGAACCTTGCATAAAAAAATTTATCTTACTTTATAAATAATTCACATTTTACAAGAAGCTCGATAATTCAATTTCACAAAAGATAGGAAAGCATCTCTGAGAAAGTCAGTATAGAAGTTGGCTTGCACAAATCGACTCGCAAGGTATACAATCAGTGACATGTGTAAAACAAATCAGCGCGTCGGCGGCGGCAGAGTCCAATTCTGGCCCTGTACTCTTCTCCAATCGCTGCATATATATAAAATCATCAATCAAACCGCGACGGCGCGGCGCGACTAATGAGAATTAAGAAAGCCGATTGCGGGGAACGGTCCCCCGACTCGTCGAGAAATTAAAACGCCTATGCCGCTGCGGCGACATTTGGCATTGACGGGAGAGGCCGTAACGGGCCTTCAATAAAGCTACTTATTATATACAGCGAGGCGCGCTCGCACTTAAACGAGACGCTCGCCGACTCTTTTTAATTCCTATAAACGAACAGAGAACTCGCGTGTGCCTATACGTCATCGGAAACGTGTCTCGCGCGCTGTTATAGCGCCGCAGCGGTTTGTTGATTTATTTCGAGTCGCGGTCCCATATAGCGGGGAATGATTTTCGGGCGATTATCTACCATCGCCGTTTGATCTCCGCAACGAATTTCCGTTATTCACCCGCAGTTTTCGCGAGGTGATTGGCCATTTTGCAATTGCAGGGAAATGAAAGTCGACCGCTGCGTCTGCGAGAGAATTGGATTTTAATTTACAGCTTAACGAATACGGCTCACTTTGCGAATATATATTAATTAATTTATATTTCGTTGCTTTTATAGCTGCGCAAATAGAGTAGATGCGAGTAACTTTTATTCAAAGTAATTCAAATTTGCTTTGCGCATACTATTCCGCATTTAACTATCTCAACTTTAGTCTGCTCACTTCGGTCTTAAAGACAGAAACTTTGTCGAAACAAATTTCTGGCATATAAGTATTATTCATTAACCAGTATTTAACGTAGAAAATTACTGCCATGATTAAAGGAGCTCTTTATTGCCATTCGAAAAGAATCTAGCTTGCATACTATTCTTAAAGAATGGAGAAATGAAAAATAGGACTGAATTGAAATGAAGCTATCGACCTTTCAGTTCTATAACGTAGACTTGGACGAAAAAAAATCTCTTAGATGTCGCACAATGTCAAGTGAATTCAATAGGGCACAATGTACAGTCACGTTTCATTTTTTCATTAAGTTTCAACTTTTACATTCGAAAGAAAAACTCAATTGAATTAATTATATAAGATTAAAATGAGAGGTCGCAGTAAATAAAATAATGAACAAACTATACCGTAACATTATTATCGACAAATCGACAATTACATAGAGAAACGATAAAACAGATCTCGCAGATCGAATTATTTTCTAAGATTCACCGCGCTTCCGTCTTTGAATATATACACGCTGCACAGTTCCGTAGCAGCAAGGCAATCGTTGACTCGCATCATTGCACATGCAGCGCTCTCGTGAGTCTCCCCCGCGCGCGTCCCCGCACATATGAACTGCACGATAAACCAGTACCGTGATAGCACTCGAGATTCGCGAATATAAGCTGCAGCCGCGCGCAAGTGCGTTCGACTAGGTCTGCGATTCGCTTGGCCTACTTATATGTGCACGCGTGAACCCGCACATATAACGTTCTGCTTCCTGTCTTTTTTTTTCGGCGCGGTATATATGGAAAGAGGTGCATCGATAGTGAGGAGGAGAGACGTCACGCATTATATTGTGCAGAGTTCGAGGAGGAATGTAGAGGGCGAAAGGGTTGTGATGCGGAGAGAAAGAAGAGACGATGCAGTGAATGACTTTTATCGATTGGCCCGTCGGACAAAGCCAGGGATTGTTCGCTTCATTGTTTGGACGAATATATGCGCCGTGTGCCTGCCTGATGGCTGATGAGCTTTCCCTAATTCGCAATAAAGACCGCGAGATGTCGATCTGTTATTCTTCCGATAATTATATATAACGTACTTTTACCGTTCGGATGATTAGCTCTGATTAATTTTTACGTAATAGTATATATATTCAAGATTTTTTTTTCCACCGAATCCAAAATTAAACTGAAATATTTGCTGTGTGCAAGTCGATAACACTTTATTTACATTAATAAAAATAGCAACTTCATGAAAAAACAAATAAAAACAAATAAAAGAAACATTATACATATACGTTAAGCGAGTCACCTTGAACTGTTAGCGCAAGAAAAACAACAAGCGAAGTGAGAAAAAGAATCTGGAGTGGCTCATTTTCAAAAAATTTGTCTCTGAAAGAAGATTAAAGCGGCTGGGCGCAAGGAAAACTTGGTCGAGTCTCTGCAGACGTATACCTTAAAGTGCGCGAGTCGAGAGGACAAGTGCAAAGTCGCACGAAGAGCATCAGCAGTAGCTCTCGTGAGTATAGAGAGGGTGTGAGAGACTTAAAGAGATGTCACGCGGGTGAAACGTAGGAAAACACGTATGTCTCTGCGTGTGTGTGTGTGTCGTTCTTTGAAAAAGAGAGCGAGAGAGAGAGGAGTTGCAAAATGAATTGTAAAAGAATACAAGCTGATGAGAGAAAATGAGAGGAAAAATGCGAGCGGCAGCGAGAGGGAAAGAGAAAAGAGATTTTTTGTTTGACACGCGAGAGAAAGAGGAGGTTGGGGGGTGCGCGATATATAATGCACGATCAGGTTGTATATAGTCTGTGTATAAAGGTGGACACATCACGGCATTTTTTCTTTACATCCACTGCGATTCGCGAATATACCCAATATAGCTAAGTGCGTGAAGCTACAGTATGATGGTACATTTTGTAATTTGCCTTTGAGAAATTCTTGTGAAGAGAATCTTTTCCGTCCCTTTATATTCTAAATAATGAAATACTTTTAATCTCTATCTTTGATTCTCGTTGGTACGCATCATATAAAAAGGAGACGAAAAACGATTAAACGCTGTGAGAAATAAAGTAATACGTATCGTTCTTTGAATCTCTGAATATATGTAGAAGAATGTATTTGAAGTGATTGTTCGTTAGATATTGTATGAAAAAAGCTTATAAATATAAAAATAAATATAAATTTAGAGAAATCAGCATATACTATGAAAATGTGCTGCAGTATTTTTATAATGTGTGCTTGACAGCTAAAACACTTCAATACATCGTAAATCTCCATTTTTCCTACGTTAAGGATCAAACGAGTAGAAAGTGTAATTTAATAAACAAATCTAGGGAAAAAATGTTTACCCAAGATCTATCCCAAAATCTTATGAAAATTTAAAAATTCACTTCTGAAATTCGCAAACAGCTTTTACTAGAAATCCGACGTAAATATACGTATTCTACCAAATAAAATGAATGAAAGTTGATCGTCGCATTTAAAGATTAAGCTCGTCACATTACGTTTCGACGTTATTGAAGTCATACAGTGTTCACGTCTCGTGTAATACTTATTGCAAAAGGTTGCACACAAAAAAAAACTGCAAAATCTTTGTCGGCAACACGTATCCTCGGCAATACATATATACCCACACACACAGAGAGAGATGATGCGGCTTTAAGCTTCTGAATGGCAGAAAAAAAAAGGAAAGCCTCAAACAATACGTCGACGCGCGACGAAGCCTTACAGCGATGTACGCGCGTCGCATTGTTTTACACCCGCTGGCGCTTATAACTGCGAAATCGGCCTTATATTGAACCTGTACACATATGGATCGCGAGCTCTCACCCTCTATACGTGTGTGTGTATATACACATATGAATATATATATATATATATTACTCCCTCCACGCGAGCCGAGAGGCATCAATAATAAGAAGTATGTACACGCTTGGTTGACGGGGCGACTATCGCGTCCCCATATACCTATTTCATAGCATGGGATACGTGCGCATCTTTACACCTGTCAAGCTCAACCCCGTGTCTGCACACGCCATCGTGTATATAAAACTGCTATAGACCAAAAGTGTTCTATAGAGCTGGGAAAAAGTGTATATATCAGGTGGGGGAAAATATGTATATTGAGTCCATTTTTCATTGGGGAGAGATTGTGCGAGAGATACGAAGCCTGCTGATTGACGATTCGTGTGAATAAGTGTTGATTAGAATTGTACGACGATAAAACGGCGAAAGTTTGCTTTTACTAATTATTATGGATATTATACGCGGTTATGTTGTTGACTAGCATTTTTTATTTTTTATTATATATTCCATGCAGATTTTTAAAAAATAATTAATTTATATATTAAACTTTTATCTCGGGACACGTCGCGTGCATAATTTCTTGTAAAACTGATGCTTGCAATTTGAATTCCGCTGAATAATTGATTTTTATAAATAATAAATACGACATTAGATGAAAGATTGCGATATATATAAAAGAATAGAAATTAGCTCGAAGATCGTGCTTCAACGAATAAATGCGTGATTTGAAAGTCATGACACTTCTTATAGCTGTGTGGGTTACACGAAAATCAATGCTAAATTAAATCCACCAAACTCGATTATCTCGCCGCACATTTTGAAAATTTCGCAATCTTCTCGGTGTATATATCTATAGACTCGGTTACTCGCGGTGTCGTTATTCAGCTTATTCCGCGTGTTTGCCAACGATGACCAAGCGTGTGTAAGAGAGAAAGAGAGAGCGAGAGAGCCGCTATATAGCGTACAACAAACCGAAAAGACGAGCGATCCCCTGTAAGTTTTTTACATAAGGGTCTGTCCGCTCGCTGGGCTCTGTCTTCCTCACTTGCACGGAAGGATTACTAGTATCGGTTTTCCGCGACGCTTCACGTCTCCCTACGTTCTCTGATCCTCATCGATCTGGTCTTATACTCCTCCTCCGTTAATCGCATTACTTAAACATACGTATATATACGACCTTAGATTGTATATAAAGTTTCGGGACGATCTCCCCAGTTACTCACCCTCCTCGGCTGGCAGTTCTGTAACAGAAAAAGAAAGGCATTTCATTAGTACTCAGATCGTTATATATCGGCTTTATAGATATCGCTGCAGTGTGTGTGTGTGTGTGTGTGTGTGTGTGTGTGTGTGTGTGTGTGTGTGTGTGTGTGTGTGTGTGTGTG
>UELV01095136.1:0-19211 GCA_900490015.1 Megastigmus stigmatizans | reverse complement strand
GATTTCCTCGCGTACCTCTCCTTTCCATCTTCGTCAATTACACCTCCTTTATTCCTGTACGTGCATTGAAATCTCCTCCTATCATCAAATTATTTTCATTTCTCTCCATTATCGTTTTTTTTTTTCAAGAATTTGGTAGTTTACTCCATGCTCTTGCTGTACATGATTCTCCAAACCTGATTACTTATTTCTACTTTTCTTTCTACTATATTCTTACTACATTTTGCTTCTTCCTTCTCCTTAAACTCTTTTTTTACCCCTGAAATTATACCTCCCATTTCTCTAACTTTTTTCTTTTCTCTTACAGCAGGTTCGCATTTTCAATTATATTCCTTAGGTAGATACTTTTTCAGTGTGTTCCATTCTTTCTCATCCACCCAAGTCTCTGCGAGTCCTATGATGTCACATTTCTTTAAAAACTCCCACATCTCACTACATTTATTTTGCACTCCTGCTATATTCCAATAACACACTTTTATTCCACTCTGTCCATCTTTCTTCAAGCCGACTCTTGCCGAAAATTTGAACCTTCACTTTCTCTTCTTTCTAAATGTTTCTCAAACCTATCCATCTGTTCGTTCCATTTCAACCATTTGTTATTCGCACACATTTTCATGTATCCCACTCTAACGTTACATTCCTCTTGTATTTTCCTTCTTGCCACTGATCTTATTTTGTTTTGAATTTCTCTTTCTTTCCATGTCACATCGTCTTCAATATAAATTTTGGTTTGACTTAAATTCTTTTTGTTAATCATAACCTCTTTTTTCTTCTCCACGCTCTCTATTGTCGCTATCGTTATTATTCTATTCTCTCTTGTTTTAATATTATGTGCCTTTCTAATCTTTGTTTCTACTTTAACTTTGATTTTCAGAAAATTGCTTACTGCATCTTTCAGCTCGGCATCTTCGAAATCCACTCCTTTTATTACTATATTTTTTCTTTTTCCTCCTCTTTCTTTTCTTTCTTGGTCACGTTCTAACCTATTCATTCTCAAGTGTAACGCCTCTTTTTCTTTTTTCCATTCATTTCTCTCATTCTCGTATTTCTCTCTCATTAGTTTTATTTCCGTCATTATTTCTACCCATCTCTCTTAATTTCTTTTGTCGCTCCTTTCTACAGTTCTTTTAATTTCTTCTTTCAAACCTTCTATACTCTTTGTCAGTCTTTCTACTGCATCCTTACTTTCCATGCTCTCCGTCATTTTTGGTAACTCTTGTGACTGCGTCTGTGATCTCGTTCCTGACGTCACGCCTTTCGGCTTTCCCATCGCCGGCATGTCGTTCTAATCTCTACTCTTTAGACTTCTTATTTTCCTTTCTTTCTCCTCTTATTACTTTAACCTTCTTGAAACTTTATTACCTATTACCTTCTTAGGTTTAATACTAATACTTTTCCACTACTTATTGTTTCTCTTATACTTTTTTCTTTCTTAACTCCTATTTTTTGTCAGCACTCACTACGAACACGTGTTGTCCGTACGCGGCGCCCATATATTCTGTTTGGTTATTCTTGTGAGTCCAAAACAGGCCTCACAGTAGAAAAGCCACAAAAGAACGTAAGCACAAAATCTATTTTATAGTAAAATTCACTATTACATATAAAGAATTTTTACAGTTAGTTATGAAAAAATAGTTGGGACTTATCGCAGTTCTTAATTTTCTGTTCGAGTTGGCTTTCTGGTATTATATACGTAATAACGGGACATGAGCCCAAAAGCTATTTACTGTAAAATTGACTGATACAAATGGAATATTCTTTCAGTTAAATGTGTAAACATAAATTGTCATCAATTAAAATCTCTAAGTTAATTCAGTTAATTCAGTAAGTATATTCAGTCGAACGTATGAGAAATACTTTTTTGGATACGCAGTGGATGGTAAAATTAAATAAAAAAACTGCGCAAAATTATTATTTTGACGATGTTTCCTCAGCATGGTTCGCTAACCTCTTCAGGCTATATATTTCAACACATAAGATAAAAAAAATTTTTTTACAATATTGCTTACAAACAAAAAACACAAATTTCGTTATTTCTTTTTTTCTTTCTCCTTACCATGTACACGATCTTTCACACTTATCACATGTTAAAAAAACTTATAACGTCTAGCTCCTTGTGTAAGGGGAGACATAAGTCTCACCTCACACTTACAAAGGCACGTCTAGAATAATTCGAAAAATAAAACGATACCGTCGTATTAACCAGATTTTGTAAAGGTATATAATTCTATGAGTTGATCAATTCTTGGAACTTGGTCTAGAATTCGATGGAATAAGAATAGTAGTACATTTGATGACAATATGAATATTTAACAAGAAACGGCTATTTATTATAACTTTAATTTACTTAAAAGTGGTTTGTAAATATTACTAAGAAACTGAATGTCTTCTTTTTTATTGATGGTATTTTTGCTGAAATTAATGTAAATCATTTCAGAAATTAGTCTTTTTTTATAATCTGCTTCTCTGTCTAATATTATTCTATTGTTAAAATCGAATTCATGGTTATACTGCATTGTATGTTGAGCAGCTACTGTATTTTTGTTTACACTCTTCTTATTTTTTCCAATTCTATCTGGCAATGACCGTTTTGTTTCACCCACGTATGATGCAGGACAATCTTTACATGAAAATTTGTGTACAACTCCGGTATTATGGTATTTTTTGTGAGACAACAGAATCGCTCTATCTATAAGATTATATACTATATTTACTTTTTGTTGGTATGGATGACCTGAGTGGATGTTTAAAATAAAGTTTTGGTTTTTGGTTCCATAGGCGTATTGGTGCTCCTGCATTCTGCCATTCCAAAGCTGCTTAATAGTGAGGTTATATAATCCGACTGATCAAGCTCTGTGACCCCATGAACCTTGTCTCGGCGAACGTTTATGCCCAAACACTTCTGGATGAGTCCCAAATCCTTGATTGAGCACATGTTGGTTAAGCCTTCCTTGAGTATCGCTAAGAAGTCGATGCTATTGGTAAAAACGATGAGGTCATCAACAAATACAGCTACAATGATATACTTATTAATATTATTATAACTATATATACACGAGTCATAATTTGATTTGGTTAAATTCATGGCCTTGAGTGAGGTATCCAGTTTCAGGTTCCAATTGCGGCTGCCTTTCTTTAAGCCATAGATGGCTTTCTTGAATAATCAGACCTTACTTTCCATTCCTTTTGCTATGAAATCCTTTGGCTATTGTAGATACACTGTCTCGGTCATGTTTCCATGCAGAAACGCCGTTGCCACATCTAGAAGATCGTGTCTTGTCGCAAAAGCAAACAGTTCCCTCAAGGAGGTGAAATGCACAACAGGAGAGTAAGTTTCTTCATAATTTAACCCTTTTACTTGAGAAAACCCTTGTGCAACTAACCTTGCCTTAAATCGAGTATGTCCCTGAGCTGAAGATTTCTTTCTATTAATCCATTTGCTGCCTATGACGGATTGTCCCGCTGGAAGGTCACATAGTTCCCATGTGTTGTTCTTCCTGATCAAATCGTACTCATTCCGTATAGCCTGTATCCATTGAGTTGCCTCTGGTCCTGTGACAGCTTCTTGATAACTTCTTGGCTCATCCGGAGCTGCCATGACAGAATAAGTGACATAATCGTCAAGCCTTTTAGGTCTGATTTTCTTTCTTGAAGTTTTCCGTACTGGGTTGGATGAAATCTCGTCTTCAGAACTTAGTGCATCTTCAAACTGCTACTTATCTTCTTGATTATTTGATGTACACTGCTTCTGTATATCAGAAGATTCTTCTTTATTTTTCATTTCAGGTTCTTCGTTGACATCGGCAGGTACAGGTAAGTTTTCTTGAATAAAGGTTTGTGTGTTTTCCTCACATTATACATCACGAATTAATATTTCTTTCATCTGCAGGTTCCATCGATTCAGCTGATTGAAGTGGTGAATACGTATGTTTATATCTTTCAGGTGTGCTGACCACTTCTTCAAAAAATACCACATTACTAGCCGTAAATACTTTCTGTTCATGTGAATTCCAGAGTCGATACCTCTTTTGACTGTCACAATAGCCTAACATTATAGCGGGTTTTGATATTGGTTCTATCTTGGTCCTTAGATGAGTGGGTATATACGCTCTTACTTTGCACCCAAAAATCCGCAAATTACTCAAATCAGGCTTTTGACCAGTCCAGAGTTCCTCAGGTGTTTTGCCTCCAATACATCTTTTAGGGCTTCTATTGTATAGGTAACAAACTGTCGACACAGCTTCTGCCCAAAACTTGCTTTGCAGCTTAGATTCTTGACGCGTTCAGCTCTTCCATTTTGCTGAGGTTGATATGCTATGGAAGTTTGAGTACTGACACCGGTTCTCCAATAAAGACTTGAGCTTTGAGTTCACATATTCACGACCATTATCTGTTCTAAGTACTTTAAGCTTATATCCTGTTTGTTTTTCTGTCAACTTGATAAACTTGTCGACAATATCTGGCACTTCATCCTTATGCTTAATAAAGTAAACAAAAATCTTCCTGGAGTAGTCGTCTAAGAGCGTTATAAAATACTTTGCTTTGCCCAATGATAAACTAGGTATTTGGAAGACATCACTGTGCACTAACTGAAGTGGATACAAGGCACGATGATTGTTCAGTTTAAATGGTTTACTTACTAACTTACCAATGACACAAATTTCACATTGACTGGGCTAATGAGTATTAAGGTGAATGCCAGTTGCTACACTACAAAGCTGCTTAAGATATGCAGCATTCAAATGCCACAGTCTTCTATGCCACAAATTAGTACTAACCGGAGTAGTAGCCTTTAGAACAACACTATCACCGGTCTCTTTTAGTATAGGTGAACTTATTTTTAGGTTAAGTTTATAAATGTTGTTGGCAGTCAGAGTTCCCTCGAGTACAAATCTATCATGCTTATCCAGCACTTGACATCTGTTGTCTTGAAAAGACACTCTGTAACCTCTCTTTGTGACAGCACTCATCGACTCTAAGTTTGAGGTTATAGTTGGTACGTGGCGCAAATTTTTCAATAAAACTTTCGACTGTCCACGGTTCCCTTGCTGATTCAAAAGAATGTCTCCTTGTGTCTACTGGTAAACACTCCTGGTTAGCTGCGTTAACCTTGAATGTTTTGGACTTGCGCACGTTTATTAATTGTGCTCCGCTTCTGCACATGTGCGTTGACGCTCCTGAGTCCAAAATCTATTTGTCATGAGTCGTATCACCAACATGGTCGACCACCAGCAACACTGATTTTGGCGTTTGAGCACTCATTATGCGCGGTTCGGCTACGGCAAAGACGGTGTCGATAGCCACTGTGGGTGAATCCCACATGTCGCACGAAGTAAGAAGCGCACACACAGTTTCCTCGTCGTCGCCTTCGTCGTCCGCTGAGACCGTACAAGCGCTTAGGTTCCGTTTGTTAGGCATCGGACACTCGCTGGTGAAATGACCGGTCTTGTTACAATTATAGCACCTTACATCCGCTTTCGACTTGCGCGCGTATGTCTGTTGCCCCCTTTGAGCAAATCGGCCTCTGTGTCCTTTACTTTGCCGCGCAAATCTTCTTGCTGCGCGTGCGTATGAACATGAAGCCCGCGCGATTCAAAATAGCTTCCGGTGTTCACTGCGTCAGGTTCTTCTAGAAGTTTGGTTTTCTCGAAATCTGCAGAGATGTTTTGTCCTGAATTGCTAAGAGCAATCATCAAAGGCTTATATGCTTCTGTAAGACCTGCCAACAAAAGCGCTCCCACTAGGTCGTCCGGCAATTTTGTACATATTGCTGTAAGTTTCTTTGTAGCGGCGATGACTCGCGAGACGTAGTCTTCCATCGACTTACAATTCTCCAATTTGGTGGTGTCGGCCTCTTGGAGTAAATTAACCTTGCGTGTTAGTCCTTGGTCGTCGTAGATTTTGCTTAGCTCGTTCCACACATCTTTCGGTGTTACAGCAGCTTCTATATATACATATACTTCTGCTTCTAGAGCAAGCACTATTCGACCTCAGGCGTTTTGCATTTTCTTCGCTTCTGTATTTAACTCGCCACCTTCTGGTGCTTCTATGGTATCCCATAGATCCTCTATTTCAAGGTAGGCTCGCATCGCCACTGCCCATGACCTGTAGTTGTCGCGGCCCACTAATCTCTCGATGGGTTGAAACAGATTGTTTATTAATCTGCTCGCTATGCTTCTCCCTCTCTTTCTCTCAAAACTTTGCTCGTCACTGCACAGCACTCACACCACACTTTCGGCGATAGGAAAAACAAACACTTGTTCAGAGTTGCTCCGCTGTGTCCTGGGCCCATAACCTGATGAATTTTTAACTGCAGGAAGTAGTGGTGGATGCTGGGGTTAATAACTTTAGATTTTATTAGATATAATTGACTAATATTGTATTTACGGAGCTTCGGAGTTTGTACAGAGAGTTACATGTATCACTTAAAGCGTCTATTACGGATCGTGGAAGTCCGAGTGAGAGAGCGGTTACTCCGAAAAATCGACGATACAAACAATGGAATTATTTGTACTACTCTAATCATAACATAAACCCCACAATATAAACGCAGGTAATTTAAACTAAAGTTAAATACATATAATTGTAAAAACATTATCACATCAAATTCGATTTTAACAATACAATAATATTAGACAGAGAAGCAGATTATAAAAAAAAGACAAATTTTTGAAATGATTTACATTAATTGCAGCAAAAATACCATCAATAAAAAAGAAGACATTCAGTTTCTTAGTAATATTTATAAACCACTTTTAAGTAAATTAAAGTTATAATAAATAGCCGTTTGTTTTTAAATATTCATATTGTCATCAAATGTTCTACTGTTCTTATTCCATCGAATTCTAGACCAAGTTCCAAGAATTGATCAACTCATAGAATTATATACCTTTACAAAATCTGGTTAATACGACGGTATCGTTTTATTTTTCATATTATTCTAGACGTGCCTTTGTAAGCGTGAGGTGAGACTTATGTCTCTCCTTACACAGGGAGCTAGACGTTATAAGTTTTTTTAACATGTGACAAGTGTGAAAGATCGTGTACATGGTAAGGAGAAAGAAAAAAAGAAATAACGAAATTTGTGTTATTTGGTTGTAAGCAATATAATAAAAAAAAAAATTTTATCTTGTGTGTTGAAATATATAGCCTGAAGAGGTCAGAGAACCATGTTGACGAAATGTCGCCAAAATAGTAATTTTGCGTAGTTTTTTAATTTAATTTTACCATCCACTGCGTATCCAAAAAAGTGTTCGTCATACGATCGACTGAATATACAACTTAGAGTGAAAAATGGAGGACTAGCAAAATACCCCAACATTCAATCAATTAAAATCTTTTCGTTTTCTACCGATGTGGACTTGCTTATAGTAGAAAAGCCACAAAAGAACACAAACACAATATCTATATTATTGTAAAATCTACTATTACATATAAAGCATTTTTATAGTTAGTTATGAAAAAATAGATGTAACTTATCCCAGTTCTGAATTATCTGTTCATGATGGCTTTCTGGTATTGAACACATAATAACGGGATATGAACTCAAAATCGATTTACAGTAAATTTGACTGATACAAATGGAATATTCTTTCAGTTGAATGTGTAAAAATAAATTGTCATCAATTAAAATCTTTTTATCTTCTACCAATGTGGACTCCCTATTTGTAAAGATGCAACAAAAGAACATAGGCAAAAAATCTATTTTATTGTAAAAGCTACTACTACAAATGAATCATTTTTACAGTTAGTTATGAAAAAATAAATTTGTCTTATCACAATTCTTAATTATCTGTTTATGTTGGCTTTCTGGTATTGAAAACGTTATACAAGAATATCAGCCAAAATCTATATAATATGATTATATCTTGCTATATTTTGGATTTCCATTGTGTTTTCCAAATAACTTATAAATGTCGTTTTATATTATTTTATAATAATATATTTTGGATTGTTGATGAAATAATAACTAAACTGAGTTTCACTGTGAAACAAGATTTTTATTATTTACATATTTACATATCTTATTGAAAGCTACTATTTCACAATGATTTATGTTAAAGAGTAACTGTTTAATTAAACGATTGATATTAATTAATTCTTATGCGTCACGTAGCTTTTTGCGTCACAAGCGCTGTTTTACTTCTATCTCTTCAATCCGGAGTGGTATTGACCAGAATGCTGAATTTATATCTAGTGTGGTAAAATATCTGCATCCTCTTGTTTTTCCTATCAAATCATCAATCAAGGGAAATGGCTATGATTGTGGGATTATTATTTTATTCAAATCACGAAAATCTACACATAACCTTGATTTTCTACCATCAATATCTCTTTTAAAAGCGAATGTTACTGGATCTGCGAACGCACTATAGAAGTCTATTAAATTTTTCTCTAATAAGTTTGCTATCTGTGATTCTATTTCTTTCTTATCTTCGAATGTGCATCTATATGGCCTTTTGAAACAATATTTATCAATTATTAGGTCGATGCAAGCTTCATAATCTTTTACAGTTCCCACATCATGCTTATCTTTAGCAAAAATCTGTTTATACTCATCTATTAACATATAAATTTGAGTTTTTTCTGTTAAGTATATGTGATTTACCTCGATATTAAAATCTTGTGATCTCACATGTTCGTTGAAATTTATCTCAATTTTTTTGTTTAATTTTGTTATTATTAATTTTATCATTGCTTTGAAGCATCTTACCCGAACAATTATGAATTTCTATTCTACTTTTTCAAATATCATTATCATGTGGTTTTACTTGACTTATTTCTAATTTTTCATTTTATCTTAACTGAAATTGTTTTACGCAGTCTAATCCGATTAAAAAATCGTGATTAAAATTATTTTCATCTATTACAAATAGATGCATTATATTTGTTGAGTCAAAAATTTTTATTTTCAATGATACTATACCTAAAGTTCCTCTTACACCATTAATCGTCCTTACATTACTGTGATAATTGATTGGTCTACTCTTCCAGTGTAATAATCTTGAATTTATTATTGAGAGATTTGCCCCAGGATCATAAATTCCTAGTATTTCTAATGTATCACAGATTGTTATTGGTACTTTGATCAATGGTGGCAAATTTAGTTTTTTGGATCTATATTTACAAATTCTGTTTCAATCAAATTGTTACTTATTTCATAAGTAGTTTTTCCCTTATCTTCTTGTTTATTTTTAAACCAGCATGTAGATTCAGGGTGAAACTGTATACCTTTGTTTTCTTTTTTACATATTGAGCATGGTGATTTATTATCTTTGTGATTACTTTTAAAAGTCGTATTGTTATCATATTTTTCTTTTAGATTTGTCTTCTTTATTAAATGTTAAGAACCTCTGATGTCGTTAAACAAATCATTTATTGTTTTTAATTTTTCTCTATCTATTTTGTCTGCTATATAATTTGGTAAACCTGTAGCGATGAAGTTAATGAGTGTTTGTGTCTATAGATTTATTTATCTCTAACAGTAATCTTTCTTTTTTTAGAGCATAATCCAGTACTGATCCTTGTTTATATCTGTAATTAAATACGTATCTGACTGATGACCATCCTTTATTCGAAAATCTTTCACATAAACTATTTTTCTAGATACTCCATTCAGAATTTATTGAGTTTTTTATCATCATAGAATTATACCAATCCATAGCAAATTCTTCCAACAATAATCTTAACATTTCAATTTTATCTGTATCTACTTATTTCTAATCTAGTACATTCACTTTCAAAATTGTTTAGCCACTGTTGAAGATTTGTGATTTTCCTTAAAATTTTTCCAATACAAACTTTTCTAGTATTCTTAATTTATTTATATGTTGTTGTCTGTCTTTATTTTCTTTTACTTTCAGCGATTCTATTAATTTTATTAAATTTTCTTCTGCAGTTGTGTTTTCTATTTTATCTTCAATCTTCTCCAGCAAAAATCCATCAAATTGTATGTTATCCTCATCAAGGTAGGTTTTCTTTAATTCATTTGTTAAAGTAATCCAGACTTCTCTCTTTTCATGCCTTCTTTTTAAAGATGATTTTACTTTTTGCACAATTTCGTATTTTAGAATTTCTTTATGTAAACTTAAAGGTTGTAATTCTTCGGGTAATGTACAAGTTTGGTTAGTTGGAGTACTGATTGAGGTTATAGCGTATATGCTTGATTTGGGATCTTCTGGTAACACTATTACCACAAAATGAAAACACAGTTTTTCCTTTGCGTTTTCCAAATAACATATAAAATGTCGTTTTATAATATCATTATATTTTTCTATATGTTGGATCGTTGATGAAATAATAACTAAACTGTGTTCCATTGTAAAACAAGATTTTTATTATTCACATATTTACATATCTTATTGACAGCTACTATTTCACAATGATTTATGTTAAAGAGTAACTATTTAATTAAACTATTGATATTAATTAATTCTTATGCGCCACGTAGCTTTTCTATATCTCTCCTCTGCTTATCAGCTGTCTCGGTTAGTCTTCTTTTCTACACACGCATGCGTCTTAAAAAACAAATGAGTCTTAAAAGGAATACGATAAACCGTATTACTTTTACATATATTTACCTTAAAATTTACTGATACAAATGGAATATTTGTTCAGTTGAATGTGTAGAAATAAATTATCATCAATTAAAACCTGTTCATTTTCTATCAATGTGGACTTGCTAATTATAAAAAATAAAAAAAAAGAACATAAACACAAAATCTATATTATTGTAAAATCTGCTATTACTTAAGTAGTAAGGGTACATAAAATCTAGACAGTGTCAGGGATCCTTATCTCTGCTGGGGTACATAAAATCAGGAAAAGTCGAGGAGGAAGCCGGAGGGCCCTGGCGGTGGGGAGCCGCGCGGACGGAGAGGCGCGAACCGGTGGCGCGTGGTGAACCGCGCTCGTGGTCTGGTGACGCGTGGGGAGTCGCGCTTGCGGCTTTGCGAATTTTTAAACGAGCTATTTAAAAAAAAATGTAAATAATATTAATAATAATAATAATAATACTGTTAATAATAATAATTTATAAATTAAAGTATAGCGATATGCATAACAGCTTAAAGTTGAATGTTAAATTTTTTTGTATGAAAGAAAAAGGTTACAGCCCTCCGTTGACTAGATGATAGAAATGCTCTCGGGAGAAATATCTGGCCACATACAGATAGTTTTTGAAAGGGGACAGTAAAATAGGAACATTGGTCACCGACCGAGATGGAAAACAGATGTTTCGGTGCAGTGGTTGTTGGTTGAGATTGAAAACATGTATTACGTAGATTGTGTGTGGGCGTTCCGTTCACATCAAAAACTAAACTCTAAGTCGGTCCAACGAATGGAATGTGTATATATATGGGAAAATTTTTACCGTACACGAGAAACGATAACAAGTAGAGTAAAAGTATCGCTACGTCGTAAATATGTAATTTCAATTTCAATTTTATTACAGGGTGAGATAAGAGGTTGGTAAGTACGACACGCATGGTTAGGGTCGGTGTTAATTTATGTATTTATGTTAAAGCTGAAGCGATGTTTGTTTCTTAGAAGTAATAATTTTTTTACTTAATGTTAGCTAAGAAAATAAGAAAATAAAATTTCGGTAAAAATGTTAAAACTTGAGATAAACGCTTTGTATAGTTTCTTTTTTAATCAGTAGGTATTGAGCATGGGAAAATGAATTTCTTCACTTTAGGATGAGATATTTTAATTAGTGGTTGAAAAATAAAAAAGGCTTAGTATTTGTACACCATTGTTTATTTAAAAACAAATCATAGGTTGTGATTTTTCTACATTTTCATTATTTACATTTTCTTTATTATTACCGAAACAATACTTGTCGATTACATTAGAATAAAATACTTCCGTACAAAATGTCGTTAATTCGAGGTATACTATATCAAAATAATGAACAAAGAAGACATAATCAGATGTGTTGTTAAATTTAGTTTTTACATTATCTTTTATTTGATGCCAACCTCCCTGCATCATCTTAAGATAATCAAGTCTACCAATTTTTAAATTGTCTATAATTGAGATTAATTGTTCAAAAATATATTTTTTGCACTTTTTCACTTGGGAAGCAATACGTCCGATGCGATGAAATACTTCGTCGATACAGTCGGCAGCATTTTTTAATCCCTGGAATGTACGTTCATGCATGACGATCGCTGGACAGTAATTTCTGCTTCTTTTATTTATATTTTTACACTCCTCCTCGTCTTTGTGTTTGTCGAAAGTAACAGATTTTAGACCGTGCGAGGTTGTTAAGAGTAACACTATTTCATTTACTAGAATTTTGTTCGGTGATTGGTTGAGTTTATAATCGTTCGAGTTAAAATACTTGGTAATTTCTTCAAACTGATTTTGAATTTCAGTCTATGTAGTTGCATTTAGAAACAATCCATGTATATAATGCATGTTCGAGAGTTGTATTGTAGTCTCGAATTTCTTGGAATCGTTATTGTAGTTTTAACCGACAATGGCTTTTTTAGTTCCCAAAAAATTAAGGATATACATCTTGGTAGCAACCCTAAAATTTGAATATTTTAATTGATCTGTAGATTCTACCATCCCAATCCTAGTTTTTTCTGCTCTTCCTCTTGATCCATTTTCCTCGAAATTTCGTGATCGTTGCGACGTTTGAATGCAGCCTGCGCCATAATATTGAAAATTTATAGACACACACTCACTAAAAAATAGTACGTAACGGGCCGATCTATCGTATCTCTAATATCACTGTATTTAACTAGTCTAATACTGCGAGGACATTTGACACGTCTGGGTGTGACTGAGCTGTTTTCTATCCGACTCAAGCTAGGGTACTGATGGTCGAGTAGAATTCCAAATATAAGTAGTAAAGATATTTGACACTGGAGGGGGACGATATGGATGCAATTCAGCGCTGCAGAGTTAGACTGAGGACAGTCATAGCGATTAGGATTTCAAAGATTTTCAAGGGCCATGCGTCTTGATTTTTCTTATCGACTAGCACAAACCTAAAATACGATATTGCTTCGAGAAATTTCGGACATAGTCGAAAAAGAGGATTTTCAGACCCAGAATGTTTATGGCCAATAACTTTTAAAACATTAGTGCCTTACATTTTTAAGTAAAGGAATATGCAGGAGGGAAAGTGGGGCATAGGTTATAAGAGGAAAGGTCAGTCTACGAGGGAAAACAGTCTACTTTTGAAACTCCGACCTTAACGTTGCCCTCAAGTCGATTTCCCGTGTTAAAAAAATACAGTCCGCACTAGTGACTGATTTAACACACGTTTCGCAAATCGGCGGAGGTGATATCGCCAACTGCATCAACATCGACGCAGTTGCCAGAGTGAGCACCGAAAACGGTAATAAAATTAAAATTATTAATGAAAGTGTAGGATTCATATCAAAATAAATCAGCCGCCTAATAATGTTAATCCAATCGTATGGTTGGAAAGCGTAATGGATGAAATTGTAGATCATTTAAAGCGAGGATATACTGACGATCATATCATTGGGGTAACCATAAACGCGGACGATTTTATACAAGGCGCATCTTGGCTTTATTATAGACCGATTTCACAGCTAAATCATGTAGATCTCTGGGAATTATTCTCACGCGTAAGTCAAAATCAGAACCATTTTAAAATAGACGATAGCTTGAAAATATTAGCTACTTATGTGTAAACCCCTGCCGGTAAAGGTAACTACTTAAGTATTTTGGAAAAGTTAGATAAAAACGGGGTTCTTACGTTCAGAAATCAGGATAATCTATGTTTACCTCGCGCCCTAGTGTGTGACGAAATTTTTATTAAAAAAGATAGTAGCATCGAATGGAAAAAGTCTTGGAATAAACACATCTAAAATTTTTCCTAAATTGGTCGTTTTTAGGAAAAATTTTTTAAAACAATGCAATTGGTTTAATTTCGCCGACAGGTTATACAAGAGGCGATCAACATTTCCAAAATGCTATCGAATTGCTTCTATGGGAGGAAAAACGTATAGATCGTAAAATAATACACGCTGGGTGATCTCGCGAGTATGTATTAATTGAGGGACCACGTGTTGACGGGTACTTGGAAGAAATTTATTGTAAAGGGCTAGTATATCAATTTCATGAGTATTTTTTCGACGGCTGTCCACGTTGTTTTGAAAATAACCGTAGTAAACTTTTAGTAAACCGATCGAGTTTTGCTGAAAGATATGAATATACAATAAATATGACAAACATGATAAAATCTTTCGCTTATGGTGTAACAGAAATGTGGGAGTGTGATTTTAACCGTGAATTGAAAAATATAATAGAATTGAAAAATTTTATTGCAACTCATCCGTACCGTCAATGTAGCTACGTTCTACACTGTAACAGATAATGAAAAAATTAAGTACTTAGATTTTTGTTCGCTTTACTCTTTTATTAGTAAGGCTGGAGCGTTTCCGATAGGGCACCCTAACATTTTGACGAGGTCTGAATGCCTATCTCTTACGGGTGAGAGTTTTTCTTATTTTTCAAAAAAAGTTGAGGGCCTCGTGAAATTTACGATTTTACCGTGTGAGATTTTAAATCCAAATGATTGAACACGATGATATTGAAGACCGCGCTTTTATTGGTACTTACGTATCGCGAGAAATTTCAGAGGCTATACGGCAAGGATAGATGCTAATAAATATCGACGTTATTTGGCAGTACGAGGTCACTGTATATAATCCGGAATCTAACTAGAAAAACTTATATCGAAGAGTATGCTGCAAAAGAGGGTATACAATTACAATCGGAAAATATTTAAAAAAATCCTGGCATGCTTTCCGTAGCCAAATTGCGTTTAAACTCTTTTTGGGGTAAATTTGGTCAGCGACGTAACTTCCCCCAAACCATGGTAATTCGAGGCTACGAAGAATTTATTAAATTACTTGCTGATGTGGAAAAAGAAGTAGAACATTTTATTCAGGCGAGTGACGATGTTATGTATCTTACATGGAAGTATCGGAACGAGTCAGAATTAGTTTCAGCTAGTGCGAACGTAGTGATCGCTGCACACACAAGAGCTCAGCCGAGTTTAAAATTATTTTCATATTTAACAAGATTAGGAGAACGCGTATTATATTACGACACCCATTCGGTTATTTTCAAAAGCACAAAAATGATGGAACAGAAGAGTACGAACCGGACACGGAACTATTTTTAGGCCAGTTGACTGACGAATTAGAAGTGTATGGCGAAGGTTCGTATATAGAAACCATTGTTTCAGGAGGACCGAAATTTTACGCGTATCGCGTTCGCACGCCATCGAGTGAATTTCACGAAACTTGTAAAGTTAAGGGTATACGGACACCACTCGAGCCACAGTATGTGTTTTAAGAATTTGAGACGATGTTTTGACGGCTACACACACGGCATTAGGGCACAGCTAGATTTACGATGTGTTTGGGTAAAGCGCCTGCGCGCGTGAATCAGTAGCCAGCGGTTGACACGTGATTAGCTGTACTGTGAGCGCTACAAGTGTAGCTGTGGCTTCTCCGCATCCTAGTCAGGCCCTTGCGGAGAAGGGATCGATATGTCCTTATCGCTTTTAGGCTAGTACACGCGGGGTAGGATAGCCTGGCCTCTGCACCACCGCTGCCGCCGCCGCAGCCGCCGCTGTCCCTCTACCATCGCTGGATCGCTTTTCTGTGCTCATTAATTCTTTATTTTATACTGTTTTCCCTAAAAATATTATAATCAGTAATCAATTATCGCTACAATCCGTACACGAGTATTATCTTTGGGTCTATCGGGTGTGGAATGACGGTTTTCGTAAAAAGATTTTTAAAACCTCATCATCAAGACCAAAGTATAGAAAAGGCGCGTACGTGCGTATAAGTCAAGAAAAAAACTTGTTTGAAAAGGGAATGGTAAAAAGCTGGAGCGAAGAAATCTTTAAAATTACTCGGGTTTTTCGAAAAGACAAAATTTATTTGTGTATGAATGATTTAGAAGGTGAAAATATTGAAGAATTTTTTTATCCTGAAGAGCTTAGTTTGGTTCACTACGATCGTGTACAGCTGTAGCAGGAATTTAAAATTGATAAAATTTTACGTATAAAAGGAAAAGGATCAAAGAAATAATATTTTGTCAGTTGGGTTGGATATCCTGAAAAATTCAATTCGTGAATTTCTGTCGAAGACTTACAAAATTTATAAACATGTACCAGAACGAGTTTAGTATTACGCTCCCGAGTAATAGTAGTATGCAATATATTCCAACTAATACTACAACAATCTATTCAACTCGATTATCCAAGAAAGTAGAATTATGCGGTAGATGGTTAGTCGGCCTCTCGGAGATATACACACGGCTGGTAAAATGGATGAATTACCAGGGTCTAACAAGAACGAATCACTTGAAGCAAGACAGCAATACTTGATAGTCGGCTTGACTGACTTAATAGGGCACTTTCATTGTGATGTTTTTAACCAAGATAAGCTTCTGTTAAATGGTGTTGAGGTTAGGTTGAGTCTCGCTCATTCGAAAGACTCATTTTGCTTGACGGATGCGTCTAACGGAAACTACTCAGTGCATATAATCGATGCAAGTTTAATTGTACGTCGAGTAAAAGTAAATCTTACAGTTTTGATTGCTCATGCAAAGACTCACGCTTCTACTACAGCTAAATATCCATTCACGCGTGTAGAAGTAAAATCGTTTACTATGCACTGTGGCATCACAGGTGATTGTTTAGAAAACGTAATTTTATGACAACTACCGAAAAGAATTATTGTAGAATTTGTCGAAAACAGAGCGTTTAACGGAGATCGAAAGCTTAACCCATTCAATTTCCAACATTATTCAATAAACTTTCTTTTTTTATACGTGGACGGAGTGCAAGTTCCAAGCAAGCCTCTACAACCCACATTTATTGGACAGTACATCGATGCTTATCATACTTTATTTTCAGGCATAGGCCTGCATACTATGAACGAGGGAAACGATATTACTCGAGACGATTACCCTCACGGGTACTGCCTATTCGCCTTTTATCTCACGCCAGATATGTCTGCTCAGTTTGCAGGGCATTGAAATCTCGTTAAAGACGAAACCATTAGAATAGAAGTCCGTTTTGAAAGACCCTTGACTAAAACCATAAATTGAATACTTTACTCCGAATTTGATAACGTACTAGAGATAGACTTTAACCATCAAGTATTGGTGGATTTCAACTCTTAACTCTCCTTTCCTCGAATACGCTATAGAATAATAAAAATATCGTGACTCTACTGAAAATGCTTCAGTTTGTCTCCGACCCTTTCACATAACAGTCGGTCGTCTTCTCATTTAAATCAATCAGCATGGATAAACTAGATTACATTATTGACATTCAAGCCTTTCACGCCAAAGATGGAAAGTTTTTACCGAAAGAAATTGCTGTTGTTGGTACAGAGT
This sequence comes from Megastigmus stigmatizans, assembly GCA_900490015.1. Lineage (NCBI taxonomy): Eukaryota > Metazoa > Arthropoda > Insecta > Hymenoptera > Megastigmidae > Megastigmus > Megastigmus stigmatizans. The sequence continues at coordinate 1,805 of UELV01095136.1, read as the reverse complement.
GTAACTTTATAGCTCATTGGATCGTAAAACCACCGTCCAACTGCGAGGATTTTCCAAAAGGAATATTATCAAGTAACAGTTTCTTATCTTGTTTTCATCATAGTATAGAGTGGTTCGACGGCAAGTCAGACTTAGAAGATGTTTATAATTGTCTTCAAGAAGTGACCCAATTTGCTCTACGTATTTATGTGCGCGGACATCAAAAACAAGAGTTATTAGAGCGGGTTCTCTCCCGATATATTATAAATCTAGAAGAATATACTTGCCCGTCGCTTAAAAATTTACCGCGCGTAAACGATCATTTTTGTTTCTACCACGGACGAAAGCGGGAGCACTTTGCTTGTGCATTAGTTTACGCCTACCGAACAAGGTTATGGTTAATGGAAAAACCCTACGATCCGGTAAACCGCGAGTCTCAAGACGAGCCTGACTCGGATGAAAAAGGAGGAGGAAAACAAGTTATGGGGCTCGTTGAAAAACCTGAAAAACTTGATGAAAGAAGAGGGGGAAGTAATCTATTCCAATATCGAGCGTGAACTCGCTCGAGATACTGAGGACTCTACATCGCATACCAGCACAGACAGTGGGAGTGTTTCTTGCGGACAAGATTCCGTTTGTTTGGGAGAAACTGTGTGCTCTTGTCGCTAATGTCGAAGAAAGCTCAAAACCAGGAGCGCATTGGATTGCTATCTAAGTCGATTCCAATGGACCAGGTACATTTTTTGACAGATACGGATTACCCCCAGCCGTCACGTACCAAATTGATCGACTTAGAAAAAATTAACGTATCTACGACTGGAACATCCAGCAGCTACAAAGTATCGATTCAGACATGTGTGGAAATTACTGTTTCGATTTTTTTGTTTTATATGTCTCATAATTATTCTCTAGACATGTTTTGTAATATATTTTCAAATGATACCATCGTTAACGACTTCCTCCGCGCGGCTCCCCACCGCCAGGGCAGGCCGGCTTCCCCCTCCAATTTTCCTGATTTTATGTACCCCAGACAGAGATAAGAATCCCAGACACTGTTTGGATTTTATGTACCACTACTAGATACTTATAAAGCATTTATACAGTTAGTTATGAAAAAATAGATGTGACTTATCTCAGTTCTTAATTATCTGTTCATGTTGGATTTCTGGTATTGAATACGTAATAACGGGACATGAGCCCAAAATCTATTTATAGTAAAATGGACTGATACGAATGTAACATTTGTAGAGATGAATGTGTAAAAGTAAATTTTTATCAATTAAAATCTTTCCATCTTCTACCGATGTGGACTCGCTAATTGTAAAGATGCAACCAAAGAACATAGGCACAAAATCTATTTTATTGTAAAATCAACTATACAAATGAATCATATTTACAATCAGTAATGATAAAATAGATGTTTCTTATAACAGTTCTTAATTAACTGTGCTGTAAGCACGCACATTCAAACGCACGGATAGAAATAAATTAAATAGAAATAAATTAAATTGAAATGAATTTAAATTTAAAAAAAAATTTAATTTAATTTAATAAAATTAAATAAAAATACCTTTTAATATCGATTAATTGTGAATGAATTTATTTACTCATAACAATAATTTCATTCACTGGATATTAACATTGAAGCTATAGAATAAATTATCGAAAGAGGGAATGGAAGAGGGACAAATAATAAAAGAAATTTAGAAGTACAGTCGGCGAATTCGTTTCATTTATGCGATCTTGTGTATATATATATATATATATATATGTTCTTTATTATATTCTTTGATTTAACAGTTTATTACATCTTACATTCTAAATCA
>UELV01095134.1:0-14384 GCA_900490015.1 Megastigmus stigmatizans | reverse complement strand
AACTTTATTTCGTTCTTTCTTACTATATCTCTTTGAAGAGGATAATGGAGTTACCCCTGCAGCAGTAGAAACAATCGAAACTGGTTTTGAATCCATCACAGTAATGTAATTCATACCGCTGTTCTTATCATGCTTCACGGCATGCTCACCTCTTTGAGCTTTTTTATTTAGAACATTTTTATCTTTGACTCTATCTTCTCTAATAGTACCTGTACATTTTAGCCCTAGCTTCTTCAAATGCACAACGAGATCTAAGCTTGTGAAAAAATTATCAAAATATACATGGAACATAGACATTTTGCCCGGAGGTATAACACCGAAAAGCTGTTGTAGTAAGTTCATGACAACGCGAGAACCTAATGCACACTTACTAAATTTACTTCCCGTTGTAGAATTTTTTCCGCAGTATAAGTGAAGACTTAATACGAAACCATCGGAAGTGCAGAGACCCCAGAATTTGAGACCAAATCATATGGGTTTTCCTCGAATGAATTGTTTTAGTGCCGTCCTCGTATAAGACTTAGCCATCATTTCATCGATGGAAAGAGCACTTCTCCATATACCGAACTTCAAAATATTAGTTTGAAATAGGTTTAGTAGTGAACGGACACGCCAACCATAGCCAGTCGGATTTTTATCTTTTGTTTTTGAATATTTTAATTTTGATTTGATCTCTTTAAACTTATTACGTGGCATTGCAGAGGAAACAACGTTACAAGATAAAAAGGGATCTATTGACCAGTAGTCTCTCTGCGATTTCCTTTTGTTGAATAAAGTCAAAATGATTATTCCCACAAATGTATTGAAGTCTTGTAAATTTAAATCGAAATTATTTTCTTTACAAGCGTCTATAATATATTGCTTCATTTCCGTACAGAAAAATGTTTCAAACAGTTCTACTGGCTCACTTCCTCGTATTTTCTTTATTATTGAGTCTTTCAATAAAATTTTTTCTTCCATATCATCAATATATTTTCTTTCTCCTTCCACCTAATTGAAAACATGGTTTCCTTCTAATTTAGTTTGAGCTTCAGTATAGGTTTTACAAGCTTCTTTGAAAGTTATATTAGAAATTTCATCATCCGAATCAATATCGAAATCTGATGCATCAGAACCAGAATTATCAGGATTTGCAACGGTAACTATATCATCGTAGGTGTTCTTTGATGTATCAATTTCATACATTCCATGAGAGGGAGTGGAAAGTCTCTTACGTCTTTTTGCGACATCGTAATATAAAATAATAAAAATACGTAATGAAAACAATAACTATGGTTATCAATGCCTATTATCGACTGATCGCATGAAATATCTCGACTTCAGACAGGGAAAACAATCACTTCGATTCGACCGTAATTGTATGGTCACAAAATAACATAAGACTAGCAAGTAATAAAAATGAGCTTACATAAAAATTTTCTAAATTGACTTTTTGATATGTTGTAACGGGGCAGGATTTAGGAAAATCGAGGTAAAAGTACGCGGACGCGGGGCTAGAACCCACAATCTTAGGATCCAAAGGCGCGCTCCTTAACACTGAGCCAATGCCGCACTGGCCTCGACTCAGCTACAGATCCTACCGACTACCCATGCCGGTATCACAGGGATCTACCATTCGCCGAATAACTTCTAAAATCCGCGGCCGTTATACCCCCCCACCCAGAAACGACTTATCGTCCTGCAGCAACGAGAAGACATCTTCTATATACCTTTTTTTTTATCTCGTTGGACTCAACCTCATCGTCTATCACCAAGACCGGGAGACCATCTCTCTATTCCTTCGATGCTCCTGTCGCGTCACGTTAACGATATGCACACTATGCAGAGGGCATACATAGTGCTCTACCTATGACCGCGACCAGCCAAGACTTACACGCGCATCTTTTGCTGCGATGCGCCACGTCAAGACATATCCACACTACGGAGGGAACTTAGTGCTTTCCTATGGCCTCGCCGCTAGACTTCTAACTCATACGAGCTGCAAAGCCTTCTCTAGGAATGTCATTTCCATGTGACTCAGAGGCAGTTGCGCATGGTCGTGTGTCTCCGTGTGCCGGCACAAACCCAGCCGGATTCACACACCCCGACTCAGAGGCTTTGGTGCATGATCACAGGAAGAAAGGTAGTAGGAGGATTTCTCAAAATCCGTGGACCTCTTGTCCGAACGGATACCTTGCACGATGGAAGAGGACATCGTGCAATACACGAGACCACGATCGTATCGTGGGTCTTTTAGTTGGGCACCATCTGTAACGGGGCAGGATTTAGGAAAATCGAGGTAAAAGTACGCGGACGCGGGGCTAGAACCCACGACCTTAGGGTCCAAAGGCGCGCTCCTTAACACTGAGCCAACGCCGCACTGGCTTCGAATCAGCTACAGATCCTACCGACTACTCATGCCGGTATCACAGGGATCTACCATTCGCCTACTTGATATTTCAAAAAATACAAATTTGCTGAGCAAAAAACGAGCGTTTTTTTTGTGAAAGATTGAATTTTTTTTTCAAAACGCTGCCCTTTTTCTAATTTTCAATATTTTCAAAGGATCCTAGTTCATGGTACGGGGAAAGTCATCTAGTTTAACGTGAAACAAAAATTTTTCAGATACTGGCATTCTGAGGACCTCCACAACTGCAGCCGATTTACTACTTCATTTTTGGATGACTCGACGTCGGAGCGTATAACTCGGCTTACAGTCGATATTTTTTCATGAAATTTTGTAAATTAACTTGTCAATAGTATCTAAATATATCCTTAAAATTTTAAAATATTTGACCGCATGATTTCTTTTGTATGAGTCCCGGAAAATCACCTCCATTTTCCGCCCGAGAAACTAGACTAGCCCCTTAATTATCTTATTGTATTGCAGAGCCCATTTAAGGGTTGATGGTCTTTGCGTCGCGTATTCATCTGAAGATGTTCAAGTCGTCAGGTTCGGGAATCGGAGTTGAGATTGTTCATTCGGTTTGGTATTATATTGGATTGGCGAGATTGTTATGTTGTTAATATCTTGGTTATTATTCACTATCCTCTTGATAAATAGTGGTTAGTTTACTCCATTCGGCAGTTAATGGTGGCCGGATAGTTAGTGTGTATCGTGCATTTGGGCCTTTAATTGGAGATTTCTTTATAATATTAGGGATTCCGATTCTTGCAAAGGGTAATGATTCGGTAACCCAATTATTTATTGTTTTACCGGAAACTTCGCCTTCATGAAGGTGGAATGTGTGATCTTGACCCTTGACAATGAGAATAGTAGTGCCAAGTGTTTTTAAAGGCATGGGTGATATGCCGGTGACGGTGGCACGTTCGGCAATATTGAATCCTTCCTCAATATGTTTATGTTTGCGGCGGTATCTATAATAAAAATTCCTTCACCATTCTTGAGTGTTTCTGATGTTAATCTAACCTTGAGAGGTCCTCGATCTGCTCTTGCATGATTAACTCTTGGGTTGTCATCATGTCACTGCGTCCTCCCTAAGGGAATTGTTGGAGTTTAAATTCATGTTACTGGGCTGATTATTCGACTGAATATGAGAACTACTATTATAATTGGACGATTGACCTTGTGTACACGAACTTGGTCCTGGTCTTGTGGACGTATTCGGCATATTATTGGGATAAGAGTGCATCCATGGCTGGTATGGAGGCACAGAAGGATAAAAGTACGGTTGTGGTTTCATTTGATACCGAGTTCCCTGCATATGTAAGATTGGAGCAAATGAGTGATGTTGTCGAGTACTGCACTATCTTCTCAATGATTCTTCGTGAGCGCAAGAATCGTCTTCCTCTTCTCTTCGGAAGATATTCGATTTATTGTAATTAGGATTCGCAGGATTTACCTTGTTAACGCCGGACATACTCGGCGGGGACTTACACCAATCACTTGGAACAGAATTTTAACGGAAATACTATCGCGATCTTCAACACTGGCTCTAGTCTCATCGCAAACGTAAACAAATTCACTGTGATATGGCGTGAGCTCCTGGAAACAGTTGCGACGACAACAAATATGCTGAGACGTGCCTCTGTCACGAATCCAAAGTATTCGTTCGCCTGAATCCTAAAACCAAACCAAGAAATAATTAGAAATTAATACGTTTCAATTAACATTTTTAGATTCTTCGTGGACTAGAAACGCGTTAAAATTCGCTGAATTTGAGCTTATTTTTCGCGTGCTTTTTCGCAAAACAAAATTTTACGGTGACCAGCTTTTTTTTTTTTTTTTTTTACAAAAATTACAATCTAGATTCTTATTATATTGTTCTCTATTACCATTATTACTGGAGCGATGATCGTCTCTGCTGGACTCTTGATGATAGAAACTAACTATGGGCAGGGCGTTATTCATTTCGTCTGTCGCTATCAACCAGGTTTCTTCTCGCAGCACTCTGTGCGATTCTGGGAAGATATAAGTGAAGACCGAGGTAACCTGGAGCGTGGGCTGAGCTGTCGGCCACGGAGATGCTTTATATATCCATCATGTATCCGGCGTAATCTAAAAGTGGTAATCTGAGGTGATATATTAGTTGCTTCTCAATGAAAATCACTGATAATTTGGATATTCCTATTATATCCGTCCAAGTGGTTGCTTCCACGTCCGTTGGGAATGCCGCCTTGGGCATTGCTTTAGCGATTAATTCTTCCGGTTTCTTCAAATGATCGAAATCCAGAATACGACGATGGATTATTCCCTGGGTTGCGAATAGGATGGCATCGATTAATTTTGTCAGAAAATTTTGTCGATGGAGTTATGAAACACACATTTCTCATAAAAAAACGAGGTTTACATAATTTTTTAAATTTTCTTTACGTATAAAAAGTTTCTCTTTCTTAAGTACTTTCAATCTACCTATTGAAAATTTTTTTGCTACATGAAGCGAATGTATTAAAAAAAAAATTTTATTGTATTTTAATTACGCGCAACTCCGTCGACACCTGTCTTTTTACAAAAGCAATTCATTATGAACTTATCTTAATGGTCACCAAATTTGCCAATAGTTGTATTTATTTATATAGGATAAATAGGTAATATTTATTTTACTTTAAAACCTTTTTTTTTTATTTTTATATTAATAAACACGTAACTCCCTCGACACTGTAATGTACGAGGGGTATTCAAAAAGTAAGTTTCCCTGTGTTGGGAAAAAAAATAAAACACTAGTTTTAGACTATAAAAATAATTTGACTTTATTCTTTTACTCTTAAATTATTTTTCTACGTAGTCGCCTTGGACTTCAATACATTTTTTGTATCTGTTTGCAAGCTTAAACAAACCTTCCTTAAAAAATGGCGTGCCCTGTTTTTGGATCCACGATTTAACGACTTTTTCGATTTCGTCATTTGAAGCGAAGTGCTGGCCACCCAAACTTTCTTTTAACTTTGGGAAAAGGAAATAGTCACTTGGTGCGAGGTCTGGAGAGTAAGATGGGTGGTCGAAAATTTCCCATTTGAATTTCTGAAGTAAGATTTGTGTTTTTTGGGCGTCCTGCACGCTGCTCATCGTGCACTTCTGCGCGTCCCTCGAGAAAATCTGTGCACCATCTTCGCACCATGTGCACACTCATACAGTCTTTACCATAATACCACCAATTCACTGTGAATCTGATTGCCGTTTAACCCTTTTGCAGTTAAAAAACGGATAACCGCACGTAATTCACAATCGGACCCGCTTTGCACTAGTAGCTCCACGATTGTCGAGCTCGTACTGCTGAAAAAAGTATTCTTGGCCACCAAAACCAATTCCGCTCTTATCGGTAGAACCTAAACTGAAACTATGATCAGCTCAAGTCCGCTAGGTGGCGTCTGAGAGAAACGCCAAATTAGGGAAACTTACTTTTTGAATACCCCTCGTATATTCATTAAATAATCTCATAAATACGATGTAGTTTGTTTACATAGAGTTACTTCTTGTATCCTAACGTACATGACTTTATGCAATCAAAATCCATACACTTTCTACATATATTTATCGGTATTGTTAAAAAAAAAAAAAAAAAAATCATTTAAGCTCAACGATGGGTAGTACTCAATTTGTAACATCACTATGAATATATTAGAAGAAAAACAAATTATATTTATAAGATTTTCGAAAGAAAAATTTTTTCCCTTTCGATTCGGACGTTATTTGGAGAAAGTACCATATTCAACGTGTCTAACGATTGACGTAGCAACACAATTGTCCATTGTGAAATTTTTTTATTTTCAAAGTTTGACAATACATTGTGATAAATAATTTCTAAGTTATTTTTACGCTTGAGAGTACATTTTCTTCCTTAGAGACCAGATCGATTGTGGTGTTAGAATACCTGCATACTAAATGCATTGTAATATGATTATCAAGAGAATTGACTCACTATTAATTAATTGAAATAAAGTAATTAATTGAATTTACTCAAGTTAATATAGGTAAATATCCATACCCAATATAGTTGATGGTAACATAAGTAATAATTTTCCAAGACAATTATCTAATTATTGTATTTCCATTTGTTTTAATTAAGTTGTTTATCCGAAAGGGAAACTAGTTATTTATTCGATAAAGGTCGGAGAGAGTACTCTTTTTTGTAAATTTTGTATCGTAAAAGTTTAATTATGATATAATATATTTAAAAATATAAATCTTTTTCAATATCTTCAATATTATGTTTTAAATACGCTATTTAAATTATAATTTAATTATAATTATAATTATAATTTATTCATAGCTCTTAAACTAATTACTTTTTAATTTTTTAATTTTAAATTTAACAACTTAATTAAATTTAATTCTGAAATGATTTTATTCTACAATCTTAAAGTTCCTTTCGAATACAGTGTGCCACCTTGTATTCATATTATTACTTTGTATGCTGACAGAGCATGCAGTGTAGCTAGGGCTATAACAAAGACGTTGGTTAGTGTACGTTCTCGGGGGCGCATGTTTGTGCCGTAGGTAATGAGCGCAAAGTGGGAGGCCGTCGGCTAAGCGCTGCCCGTGCGTGAGCCTGCTGGTTCAGTGCGCTTTCTTGCCTTGACTCTGTAAGTCAAAGTACGCTTTCCTTATGTGTCTTCTTGTGTGCGCTGAAGCTACTGCTGGTTGCTTATTCTTGCTCGTATCCTCTGTGTATTCACTGCCAACCATGTCCTGTGCTGGAGTTGGAGCCCCTTCGCATCCAATATGAGTCGAGGGCCTGTGAGCTCCGACCCGAAGTGCAGGCGCTGAGGGCGACTGACACACCCGGAGCCGAGGCACAGGAATCCTTTGAAGGTTAAAATAAACTGACCTACAATCTTGATTCTCATCGATGCATTATGATTCCATTGTCTACAATTAACTTTTCTTAATCTTTTAATACGTTTTTATCCACTTTTATATAATCAAAAAAACTTTCAGGAACAACTCTTGTTTTATAGTTTATTGTTAATTGTTTACTCCATTATCTTTTAATCACCTCTTTAAATTTCCTAGAATTGTATTATATTTTCTATTAAAAAAATTGTATATGTCGCCAGTCCCGCTGAGTCCGCGTTTTCTCCTATCTGCATGATGCTTTATGTTATTTACTTATTTAACCATTCCTTAGTTGCTCATATTCATACACTTAGACACTCTTTATTTTAACTATTTGAATAGAAGAAGAATCAATTGCATTTCCAACGCGCTTTCGTATTATACAGGTCGAAGTCACCATAGAAGGCTCCTGCCAATGCTAGACGGTTTGCATGGAATCATTATTGGAACCTTATTAAATCAATCGAACATTTCGAACATTAAGAAATATTACTTATGTCGACTGTACTCTACTATAAACTAACAAAGATTTTTCTATTGGTCTTACAGTCTAATCAATATTAATGGGCAATCAGATTGCCCTTGTTTATAATCACCCCTGCAGAATCTGAAATAAACTTATATTTAAACATGAAAAAACATATATTAGTAAAGGACAATCTGATCGCCCCCCACCACCTACCTCCCTCTCCCCTTTAACAACTTCCCATTACAATTTAAATTAATAAAGACTGATAAATGTTATCTAATTTACTTGACTCTATCATAAAATTTACATTATTTCGATTCCTTAGAATGTGGATACTCTCAAAACACTCCGTCTTATATTTATTACTAATTTCCTGTTCTAAAACCTCCACACTCCCGAAATCGAAAGAATGCAAACAATGTTCTTTTAACCCCGAAGTAAAATTTGTGCTCCGTAAACTATATTGATGTTCATACATTCTTTTTTTCAAATATCTACCCATTTCGCCAATATAACATCCATTACAATCCCTACAATTAATTTTATAAACTACTCCTGATTTTAAACATTTATCATCCTTGTCTTTACAATCACTAAATAGCCTACCCAAATTATTATCATTTCTAAAGAAAACTTGAATATTATGTTTTCTAAACACCATTCTAATCCTTTCTGACAAGCCTCTAACATAAGGTAAACTGAAATATACATTCTTTCCATTCCCATTCATTGTTTGTTTATCTACCCTTTTCCTTGATTTGCCATTATACTCGAACATTTCGAGGAAAAATATATTTAAATTTGTCTATAAAGTTCTTCCCCCCCCCCCTTTTTCTTTTATTATTATTTTTTTATAATACATAGAAACTACTGAATGCGATCATGTAATTTATGTTTTAGCGCTAGAGTTTAAGAAATATTAACGAATAGAAACAGAATTATTGAATCGGCAAATTATTGTGCAGTTGTGACCACTGTTGTTAACATCATTTGAGAAGTTTGAGATTTCAACATGTTTAATATTACTATGCTTAGCATGTATTAAATACACATTTTTAATAATTTCAAAGCAAATATTAGATAGAATTCTTTAAAAAAACTAATGTCATACTAGACTTAAAAGGGAATAGATACGCAAAAATAATGATCAATGCTTACTTTACTAACTTTAAAGTACTGAAATTTAAAAATATACTATGTATACTAACTGTCGTGCAGTTTATTCATTTATATTTATTTTATTCTTACACTAATTTCTTATATCTTAGTATTTTTGTGTATATCATAGTTCATCATCAGTGGTACATAATTAATAGAGTTTATTAATAATGGTGTAGCTTAACAATGATTTCCGCAAGCCTATAAAGGGCCTAACAGATCTATTTACTTTAGTTGAGTCAATTTGTAATAAAAATAAGTCTCAAAATTTTTTTCACTTCTGATTCTTCAGATCTGATCATTAATAGTTTTAAGTTTTTATATATATGCCGTGGCATGTAAAATTCCGTCGTTGTTGGAGTCAGCTGACTCCAGTTGCTGCTGTGCACCACTGCAGTCAGGGCTTTCATTTCTCCCTCGACTATTGTGCAGCGCTGTGATACTTCTCCCACTCGTTGATTAAGCAGTACGAGATGCTGCTTTATTTCCATGAATATCTCCGCGATATTCACTGCTTCTTGGCCTACTGGGACTGATATCGGGTCTTCTTTGATGCGTTTCTCGCCCTTATCCACTGCTTCCGTCCCCTCGTTGGTCAAGTTTTTCTGTGGTGGCTCTACTTCTTGCTCACCACCGCTTTGCTCATCATCCCCGGAGCTCTCTTCCTGGAGCTCCGATTGTTGCTGCGCGCCAGCTGTTACCTCCTTCGCTCCCTCTTGCCGGGATTTATCCATTTGGTACAGCTTCGCTTCTCTCTGCTCGTCGCTTTTCTTAATAACCGGGTCCATTGCCAGCATTTGCGCTATATGCGTGCTATCATGACTTAAATGCCTTCTCTTCAACGCAGCTCTTCCTGCTGTATCTGGGCCTTTATTTCGTCCGCCTCATATGATGGTTCGAAATCGGCTGCCGAGTATTCTCCCAACAGCTATTTTTGTAGACGATGCTTCTTGTCGAAGTGCATGCCTCGATGACTCAATTGCAGCACTGACAGCGTCTCGTCCAAATCTTCTTCTATGCTGTAGCACCATTCTTCTAGTGCCTTCAACGTTCCTTTTGCCATTTCTTAGGAATTCACACCGAAGCTTGTGTTCAATTCCCTAAAACCTGGTGTTCGTAACTCTCTCCTGGGTTCGAATCTCACTCGGTGCACGGTACAAATTTTTGCTACCCGTAGTCGCAGATTCGAATCCCGCCAGTGGTGTGCCGAGATCGCCCCCTTGTGCTTTCGGGAGCTATTCGCCCTTTGAGCGGATCCTTTCCTTTTCGTAAAAAAAAAAACAAAATTTCTTCCCACTAAAAAAAAACTAATTTGTGCCACACAAAAAATACCCAATTCCCTCTATGGCATGAATTCTCTCCCGAAAGCACTTCGCCGCTACTTAAACTATATGTTCGTCGCGCAACATTTGTCCTGAGAACGCAAAAAATAAATTGCGACAAACAATAAATAAATAATAATTATCACAAGAATAAATATCGTGATGTGCTACACTCGTCCCTTCCAATACTCTTAAACAAAGTTTTGTCTAATAAAATCGCACAGAAAAAAAAACAAAATTTTTCCAACTGTTTTACCGACAGTTATAATATTTTCGAAACTTTATTGATAAGCGGTGGATTAGTACTATATAATCCACCCTACACACTAACTACACTAATCACTCGGACGAATGAAGTACCTCGCGTCGAATTATTTATAACAAAAAATTTTTTTTTTATAATAAATATCTTTCTATTAATTAAAAAATTAACGCACGCACGCAACTAGTTCTGCTGTGCGCAGCGCATACCACTAAGCACAGCCTACAGCCACGAGCACACGCTACCAGTAATTTGATTATATTAAAATCTTATAAAATAAAATTTTCGGCTATTACGCCTATGCGTCCGTGATCGCGCTGGTCCCACACCGCTGGCTTTCGCCTAGTTGAGCACGCCCCTCTCGGCTCTCTTTAACTTGCTTGCCTCTGCAGTTGTGAGGGCTTGCGCTCTCTCTCGCCCTCACGTATACAAGCGCTTGCACGTGCCGGGCTACTGTAACAACGGCGCACGTAAACAAAGTCGCGCCGACTTTGAGCGCTTTTCTTGAGGCGTGCCTTCTCGATTATTTATTATTTGCCTAAGCTACGCAATGCTTCTTGCAATATTATATTCAATACTTCAAGCTCCCGAAATCGATCTTTTCGGGAGCAGAAACTTTGGCTCTTTTTGACCTGTGTTCGCTATGTTATTCACACCAGCTGCACAGGTCAATCACCGATTTCTCGCACTGTTTCGTAGCATCTTTCTCTATTTTTTCCCGCGCCTAAACTCCCGAAACCGAACACGTTAAGGGCGCCAGTTGTAACGGGGTTTCCTGGGGGACAATCGGACGTACTCTCCCCTAGGAGACGTACGTCGTACTCGGCGAGTACTTAGCCAACCCCGGGGCGTACCGAATACGCCCGATGGCAGCACGAGTTACGAGTTGCCGCGGCCCATTACGAACGTGAGAGCTCCGTGCTCTCACTTTGTTGTGTCTGTGTGTCTCTATGTGCGTGTGCTATCCTGCACACGCGCTGCCGGCTCTCCTTGCCGGGCTCGTCTACGCTCAGCTATGACTTACAGTGGCCGATCTCTGATCAACTGCAAGTCCCGCAGAGAGTGGCGGTAATCGGGGCTTGGACGTAATGGGTTAACGCAAAAGAGCTACACGCGTTATAATATAAACTTTAAAACAATGACGTTTATTCGTCTATATCAAAATCTATTACAATGAATACGCGGTAGGTTAATGTTTGCGCGCCGGTAGGCACTGTCGCACGCGCACACTGTAATTTGAATTAGAACGGAGATGCTCGAATTCGAATTGCGAGCGTATCGCACGCTCGAATATATTATTTGAATACAATAATTTTACTCGAGCAGATTCACGCCTGCTCGAATATAATCTAAAACGTCGCGTATATAGCTAGGAGAGGCCAGCTATGGCTGTCTCCTCGTTATCCACTTCATACATGCGTGATAGCGCATCTGGCACGTGATTGAGCGCTCCCTTTCGGTGCTCAATCTCGAAGTTATGGCCTTGTAACGAATATCTTGCTAACCGTCTTGTCGGACCGCTGTGATCGGTTATTATTTTAAATTTATAACCTTCAATGTATGGGCGAAACTTTTTGATCTGTTACGCTGTCATTCCTTTCAGCAGGAGAGAGAACTCTGCTTGCAAATTCCAAGATGTGTTCATCCTCGATGAACTGAAGTAACACTTCTCCAATTCCAGTGTCACTTGCATCAGTTTGTATCACAAACTCCCGTTCAAAATTAGGTGCTTGTAGCACTGGAGCAGAAGATGTTTAAATTAAAAACTATAGCGTCGAAAGTTTAGAAGAAAAAATCGGCATTGATCGACATTGAACGCTAATAGTCTCTCGAGCTCATGCTCCCAAATTTAAGATATCACAGGCTTAAAATTAAAATTAGTTTTTAAATATTTGGTGATTGTAATTAAATATTTTATTGAATACTCCTTAAGAAATATTTATTTGCAGCAGAAAAATAATTAATTGATGGTCAATGTAGTTTAGTTCAATTAATTAAACACTGCTTGATCGATTGTAATATTTGGTTGTTTTAAACTATAATAATATTCCTTAGGGAGTATGCAACAAAATACTTAATTGGAATCGCCACCTCTATTACTGACACAGGGTACAGTAACTACCAACCAGACTTATCCTATGTCTCCATTTAATCACTTAGAGAGCTTTTTGTTGGTATTAATGAAGCTCTGCATACCCTGAAACACCATACTCTGTAAATTTTTTTCATTATTTTACTCAATATTTTAATCCCAAAGTTCTTAAATCTATTAAAAAAGAAATTTCTAATTTTTAATTTTGAAAATTGTTTACGAAACTTAAAATCAAGATTGATAGAATGCCTCAACTTCGAGGCTTGTTAATTGTTTTAGCGAATTAGTTCATCCAAAAATACTTAAATCCATAAAAATTGGAATTATATCCTTTAATTTATAAAATTAAATTTATATTCTTGATACTAGAGGTTGAAATTTGGGCTTAATTTCGTATTTCTCTATATTATAAAAAGATTTCGCCGCTGTCGCTGTTCAGTATACGGAGCCCCTCCTTAAATTTGCAACCCTCCGTTATTTTGCAAACCCTCCTTAATGTTGCAACCCCTCATTAATTTGGCAGTCCCTCCTTAATTTTGCAGCCCTTTCTTAACAATCATAATCTCGAAACTCACTCTTAATTTGTCTTGATAACTGTCTATATAAATAGTAGAGTAAATTTTTATTCAGTGATTATGATTATACATTTATATCCTTCTAAAAGTTTTTTTATAGGGACTCCCAGAACTGGGAGTAAGAAAGGTTCAATAAGTTTTGTACCTAGAATCATTTTAGATACCGGTGAACATACGTCTTTACCTTTTGTAATATACCGAATACAGTTTTAAATTGTATTAGCATTTGCAATGACCATTAATAAATCGCCGGGCTAAAGTTTTGAAAAAGTAGAAATCTAATTCAATAAACCAATGTATTCAGACGGACAATTTTACGTAGCAATTTCAAGATTAAAAAATGCAAATAAAATATTTATTCAAAATGATACTGACAATAAAGATAAAATTATAATTATAGTATGGAATGAAATATTATAAATTTTACGTAAAAGTCTATTAAAACTTTTTACTTATACTTGAAATAATTCTTTTTTTTTCGTTATATTTTTAGGAATGAAAAATATCATTGTCAATATTTTAAAAATGAATTGGCAAATTGCCAAAATTTAGAAGTACATGTGAATCCAATGCATAATATTAAATGTAAACAATGTGGATTAGTTTATAAATATCGTGTGATGTTTGTGCACTACACGGAAAAAAACTGATCCTCGCCCGCTAAAACTGCTACACACATCCGCAAACACACTCGTCGCTGTATCTGCGACTCGATGTCCGCAGTTTCTGCTGGCGAGAGAGTTGTGTAGCAGAATTCGGCGTTTCTAACCCATAATTTCAACTGACACGCGTATAGCTATAACTATAGAAAGTCGTGCATGAAAGTGTCGGTTGAATATATTGAAAATCAAAGTTTATACAATAAATAATGGATGAGTACGTCCAAAATAAATTGAAAGAATGGAAATTAGAAGGCTTCATTAATAAGTTTTGTAGTAAGTATAAAATGGTGAATGTTTTATATTATTTCAACCATTGCAAAATGTATGTTTTAATGATCACTTTTACGCTTACAAGGTGGAAATCCTTATGCCATACATTTTAAAAAAAGCGACAGAATTGCCGGATATTCATCCTTGTATTCTAGTAAGAATACAACAATCTTCGTTTGTTCGTTGCAACAAAATATTTATTATAACTATAAAATTTTTACAGATTTTGAAATAAAAAGAATAAATAAAATAAATAAACTTATTATTTATTCACCTTTTGCAATTATTTATTGTATATTTT
>UELV01095133.1:0-10249 GCA_900490015.1 Megastigmus stigmatizans | reverse complement strand
GTGTGTGTGTGTGTGTGTGTGTGTGTGTGTGTTACTGTTCTTCAATCAGGAAACATCATTCTCGCTAGAAAAATCCAATTTTCCCACCTATTTGCACAATGTACTATTACTGTGAGAAGACTCACAATAAGAAATACGTGATTTTAATTTTTAGTATACACTTAAAGAAACTGATTATATTATATTTTTATTATTTATGCAATTTTGACAAAAAAGTTGAAAATACTTTTATTGTTCTAAAAAATAAGGTTTGCAACACCCGTGAACCCGTAAGCCGTAGATGATAAGAATATTTTGTGACAAATGGTTTGCTATATACCGTAGAAAATTTTTTTTATAATATTGCAAATTGCTTAATAGTGTAATATCTGTTTTTGGGCTGGATGAAGATGTAGGTGAGATTCCATCCTTCTAAAATAAATTAGCAGAAAAATTATAAATGTTTTTCTCTTTTTGGTCTACTATATCATGTTAAAGTTTAAATGAACCAGTTTTAAAAAAAATTTCAGAATAATTTGCCCAAACTAGTTTTTTCATCTATCTAATGTTACAAAGTAATCAATTTCATTTTGTTTAAAAAGTAGGGATTGCTACATTTAAAACTGAAAGAAATGCAGTTTTGTAGCCTATTTCATCATAAAATTTTTAGTGTTTTTTTGCTTCGAAAATAGTGAACAAACTATATTTGGGGGTAACTACTCCAAGAAAGAAAAATTTGCCCAAAACCACAAGAGAGCTTAACTTTATTTTTTAATATTCTTTCAAGTGGAATCAATTTTAAGGCAATAAATAATTTATTGAAATTTTTTAGCCGAAAATTGATTAAATAAACTTTTTATTTAAAAAAATAGGGGTTGCTACCCTTAAAACTGAAAGGGGTGAAATTTGGTAGCCTCTTGGATTCTAATATTTTTAGCATTTTTCTATCAAGATACCTTTGCTTACTTCGGAAATAATGAACAAAATATAATTGGGGGTAATTACCCCCCAAAAAATTTTTGGTTAATACCACGAAATAGATTGGCTTTATTTTTTAATACTCTTATAAGTGCTATCAATTTTAAGGCAATACAAAATTTATTGTAATTTTTATAGCCGATTAAAAATATTTAATTTTTCTTTACAAAAAAATAGGGGTTGCTACCCTTAAAACTTAAAGTGGTTTAGTTTTGTAGCCTCTTTTATTCTCTAATTTTTAGCGTCGGTTTCATTCAGTTGTCTTTACTTTTTTCCGAGATATTTGAAAAAAAACTGATTCTGGGGGTCAACTTTAGGGGTGCTTTTCACCCCTTTAAAACGTTTATCCGCAGAAAAAAAAATACGTGTTCCATATTTTTTTGTGCTCTACCACATAGGAAAGTTTCATTCAAATCGGTGGCGGACATTTCGATACCCTTCCTTGTTACTCTTACCCCATCTTGACTACTGTGTTTGTCTTGACGCGTCCGACATACAGAGAATACGATTACAGAGACTGAGTAATGCATGTGTGAGATGCATTTATGGTGTTAGGAGGGACGAGCACATCACCCCCTATAGAAGACAGCTGGGCTGAGTACTTAGTGGTATTTTTTCATAAACACGAGTCCAGGGGCACTAGCAGGGGTGATGTACAAGAACTCCCGATACCAGGCGCGGCGTGCGAGCTTTTGGAAATCTCGGCCGGGCACTCTGCACAACCTACCATCTTTGAGCGGTTTCTAGGCGGCGATCTATGAACACCTTTTTGGCCTTGATGCTTAGCCCCTCCCTCCATGGGCTGCACTTGTGACTCATTGATTGATTATATTCAATTATACAGACTTACACGTCACACTTTTTTGGTCAGACCTTAATTTTAGTTAACTTATTTTGTCTGTCCCATATACCCTATTTTTAGATGTGTGAGTATATTTATTAGCGTGAGAGTGTGTATGAATGGGATGAGTGAATGTAAATTTTACCTCAAGACTGATAGATATAGACCAAAATATTTTTGTATTACGTTTACTTGTATTATTTTATTTGTGAAGCTCTGTGATATTACTATTAATGTACTGAAATGTAAGACTGTTAATTATGTGTATTCTGAGGCTGTGATATCATAAAAAGAAAAAAGACTGATTGTAACGAAGACTGATGTAATGAAGACTGATTATCATAAAATTATGTAACATATTATACTCTGAAACCTGCCTGTCTGCCTGTCTCACTCTGTTTGAGGATCTTGAGCCAGCTGGTCACGCAAAAGTCACCGATCACTCTCACTCCTGCTGAAGAATGAACGGACGGACTAATTCAAAGCCGACTGGAGCTCCTGGAGACATACTGGGATGACTTCCAGGCTATGCATGTCCAAATTGTAGCGAGCGAGGAACCAGTTCTCCAGTACTTCATTGAAGGTGACCACCAGACCACCGAGAGCGCATACTTCGGAGCTCGGGGCCACCTCTACCATGCACGTCTTCGGTTGAACCGCGAGTTGGACTAAGGGCGACGATGTCCGCCGCCCCCCGCTTCAAATAGCCGTGGGGTATGTCGTCTTCCCCGGATCACCATTCCCCCCTTCGACGCCCAAAGAGAAGCCTGGGAGTCCTTCCGGGACTTTTTTTTATTTTATTTTATGTTGGTTAAAAAGAGCAAATCGCTTCACGACCGTAGACGGGCTCAGGATCTCGCTCCCGAGGTCTGAGACATCGAGCTCGGGGCCTATCACCCGCCCGTGAGCCGACCAGTGGGCTGTCGTCAGTCAGGACCGAGATAGGTGATACCCATCGCGTTCGAGGCATCCGATAACGTCCAGTCAGCTAAACCCAACCCCCAGCTCCTTGATCAACAGTTGATGAATGAATTGCCGAGCAAGGAACTGTAACATCCACCCTCTTCACCAAACCGGCCCGGTACTGTTGTGCACATTACTTAGGACCGGTCGGCGTGTCTAGGTCCTACGTCAATCGCATCTATCTTGTTTGTCTTTATCTAGACTCCGTCTTTACCCCATCCGATGCAGGTAGTGTCGGAAGTACCCGTGTCCTGAGAGGAGCTGGGTTAAGTAAAAATTTACGTGGCCCGCTCCCCTCATCGTCCAGAGTCGTACGCCCTGTATTAGGTGTCTCGTCCACTTGTGTTTGTCACTGTTCGTCCAGCGGGTTTGCCAGTCTGCCAGTGTCTCTGTCTGTGCGTCTGTGACGATTCACATTCTCCCTTTTTTATTGCTCGTATCATACATCCTCTGTTGCTCTATAGCTAGGAGGTATACGGGGACAACCCCGGCGATCACAAGTGCCGCCACCTCGGAGACGGTGCGGTACTCAGACGCGATTCGCAATGCCACCCTTCTTTGCACCGCCGTGATCTTCTTACGGTACTTCTCTCCCGCATCGGGCTCGCCCATATCTAGGCCCCGTACAGTAGCATCGAGTGGGTCATCGCCATGAGGAGTCTTCGTGTGTTCGGTTTCGGTCTTTTTGTGTTTGCCATGAGGCGGGCGTGCGCACTCTCTGCGACGCCCTTGATGTGCGGTCAGAAGGTCATCCTCGTATCGAAGGTTACCCCGAGATATTTGGCTTCCCCACCTGGGCGCACGAGGGACCCGCCCACCATCATGGGAGTTGTCGTGTCTATCCGTTTTCTCGTTAAGTACAGTAGTTCCATCTTTTGTGTCGCTAACTGTAGTCCCCGTGCTTCCATCCATTCCTGTACCCGTCTCATCGCTTGGTTCAGTCTCATGTGAGCCAGGCGTGTGTCCCTCGTCGCTATGACGATGACCAAGTCATCAACATACGCGACAAGGTAGACCCACGGCGGCATCGGCAGGTCCAGCACCTCGTTAAATATCACGTTCCATATGTCGGGACTCATAATCGAGACCTGCGCCACATCCGCTGTCATTTTCCTGATCTTGACCCCGGTCTCCGTTACGTAAGTGATGTATCGGTCTCGTAGGTAGTCGGTCAAAACCTGGAGAAGGTAGGGGGTCAGCGGGAAGGCGTCAGAAAACGCCCGCACGATGTACCCCCACCTCGCCGAGTTGAAGGCGTTTCGTACGCCGAGTGATGCCATGAGCACTATTGGCCTGTCATTGTGGGGTCTAGTCTGTACTCTGTCGAAAGAGTACCTTTCGTATCGCTCCTATCGCTGATCGTCCTTTTCCGAACCCGTATTGTCTGTCACTCAGGCCTCTAGCATTGTGCACCGCTTGCTGTATACGGGCTCTAAGCAGCATTTCGAAGAGCTTGTGTCGAGCAGGCTCAACGGTCTGTAAGATGACGGCGAGTTCGGATCCCCACCCTTTTTCTTTCCAATAAGAATCAGCCGGACCGTCTTTCATTCTTTGCTGAAGACCCCTTCCATCAAGAACATATTGTACAGCTTAAAGAGCGTCCCCAGGCGTCGTTTTGCAACTATCCCGAGGGTTTCCGATGGGACGTCCGGACCCGGAGCCTTCCCACTCGCAAGTTGTGCCACAGACAGGCTGACCTCGCATGCGGTGAGATCCTGTACCTCGTCGTTGTCGACCACCACTCCCGTCCACACCTATTCTGCGTGGGTCGGGTAGAGTCCATCAACTATTCTATCCATCGTTTGTTTGTCTCTGATAACGGGCGGCCCGTTCCGACCCAGGTCCACCTCGTCGATCAGTTTGGTCCAGCATTTCCGTTTACTGTCGTTGATCTCACGTTTTAGTCTTCGCCGCACAACTCGGTATGTCTCCGAGAGAGTCATCGCAGTTGTTGCGTCGCGAGCCCTTTGGGCTTTCCGTTGGAGCCCCAGGCATTCGCGCTTGAGGTGCGCGATGTCTTCTATCCACCAGTATACCGGTCCCTTGTGGCGTCTAGTCCGTTTCCGTGGCATGGAGGCATCGCAGAGCCGTTTCAGGAGCCCCGTTGTTTCATCTGCCAGTTTCTCCACTCCTTCCTTACCGGCGACGTCCCCGGGGATCAACGTCACTGGGTCCGGATCACGGTCTAGTTGTGGCATTAGTCTGTCAATGTCTAGCTTTTTGAGGTTCCATCCTAGTGGGGGAGGCAGGGTCCTTTTATTTGTCCGCATCTTGCCCGTCACGTCAAAGATGATGTAGTGGTGGTCGCTGGCCGTATATGAGTCTGTCTGTCACGAACGTCATGTCGGGAATGGATGATCCGAAACCAGGTCTTCTGCATGTCGTCCTCCGTCCCTCGTTTGCCACCGTTATATCTAGCCTAGCGGCCATCTCCAACAGTAACCGTCCGCGTTTGTTCATGGTGTTCATGCCCCACTTGATGGCCCTGTCATTGACGTCACCCGAGAGAATTATATCGCCGGTGATATCCCCTAACACGTCCTCGAGATCCGTCGTCTTCCGCTCGAACTCCGCGGCACTACAGTTCGGGGTGAAGTACACGCTCACGTACGTCACGTCAGTCACTCTCGCCCGTACGAAATCCCCGTCCCTCCCGTGTTCTATAATTCGCGACTCGGTACCCCCCGAATCCATAGCGCCGCGGAGCCGGAGGTATTAACGTACCAGGTCGGGGTCTCTATGTCTCTGTACGGTTCGTTGATCATTATAACGTCAGCGTCCATCTCCTCGGTGTGCTGGGGCAGTAGGGCATGCGCCAGACTGCTACCGTTCAGGTTACCTTTGAGTATTGTCGTTATTTTGTCACGTGCGTCTTTTCCTCTGTTTGGATCTTGCCTGCGTCAACGCTGTCTTGAATGCGGGGTACTGATCGGTGCCGGGAACGTGCGCCGCCCTTCTGCCCTTCTGCGCTGGGTAGAGGAAGCAGGCGGGTGCCCCAGCCCGGTGCCCGGCCCGTCCACTCTTCCAGCATTTGTCGTGTCTGTCTTGTCCGTTGCAGTCACTTCGCTAGTGTCCGTAACCGAGACACTTGAAGCATCTCGGTACTGTCAGCCGGGCCTTTATGCGGCAGCTGACAAACCCTATGAGTATATGTCGCTTCTCTAGGAGTCGCGCCCCGTCTTGATGGCTAAACTTACAGATCGCCATCCTTTGCCCCCGTCTGTTCGGGCCAAATCTTTGACGACTCCCTGGTCCCCCAGAGTCTCTTGTAGCCGTCCGCTCACTTGTAGTAATTGTGAACGTCCGTCCCCCCTGGTTCGTATCAATATTGCTCCGTCCTTTGTCTTTGTCACCTCCCTGATTTCAAGTTTTTTGTCGGGGTCGTCCACGTCACTTGTCCGAAGAGCAGGCATCAGAACGGTGTGGGTCGGCTTCTGCTTCTTCGCATCTTTTCTTGCCTCGTTTCTTTACTGTTTCCAGGCTCTCCTCAGGACTTTTTATGCATTTTTGCGTCCTTGTTTCAGCCGGTGTTCTTCCCTCTTGCATTCTCTCTCTTTTTAGCGCGTCAAGCATGGACCTTAAGATCTTAAGGCCATCATTGACATCTTTCGCGATACTCTTCTGCTTCTCCGAAGCCCTGTCCAGCTTCATGACTTTATCTTCCGAGGGTCGCTGCAGCGACGCGGCAGTCTCTGGCAATACCAGACTGTCCGTATCGCTGAAGACGCTCAGAAAGAACGTCGCGTTTCCTCTTCTGCTCCTGTTCTCCCGTCTCAGTGCCGTTGAAAGCTATGACTCCATGTTCATCTGAGTTGCTGAAGCTTTAGCAGCTTCAGCTCTTCTGGGACTGGTTTTCAGTCTCTCTCCTTGTTGTCGTTCGTTTTTTGGGTCCATTTTCTGCAACATAAAAATTCATCCCGCCATGTGCCCGACCCTCTGGATCCCTCTGTCTATGGGGGCAGCTGGCATGGTTCCAACACATGTCTGTAAGCGGTACCAGACTGGGTACATCATGACGGGATATAGCACGCCCCGTCCAGCTAGTTCACTTCCGCTTTCTCGAGCCTCTCTCCCTGAACAAGGACGTGACGAAGCGCACTTGCCGGGAGGCATTCTGCTCGCTGGCCAGAAACTGCAGAACGACCTCGCTACCGTGGTTACTCGATGGAGGCGGTGGAAGGTGGTCTTCTGCACCGCCGTTAAGATGATTTTCAGGCAGATCCTGGTCAACCCGTCTCCGATTCACCTCCAACGGGTGTTGCGGAGCCTATCAGCAGGGGAACCTCCGATCCACTACGTATTATTGACGGTTACATACGAGGAGAGCTGTGTCCCGTTCCTTTCGTTACGCACACTTTAGCAGTTCTGCCGAGATCACGCTTCCGACTTCCCCGAGGTTTTCAACATGATTGAGCAAGAACTGTACGTCGACGACTTCCTCAATAGGGCTGACACCAAGACGGACGCTCGCCGCCATCGTGACCAGCTCATTCCGATACTGAGGGCGGGCGGCTTACCACTCAAGAAATGGGTTTCCAACCTACCCGGCTTGCTGATCGACATGCCTGTTGAGAATTGTCTCCGCCCCGATTGGGACAATCTAGCCACCGACAGACCAGTCAACGAACTTGGGATCTCATGGGATCCAGTCTCCGATCACATCAGGTTCACGCCTCCGTCACTCGCAGGACCCGGTGGTCGGCCTATGAAACGCCGCGTCTTGGCTGAACTAGCCCGGTTGTCCGATCCAGACGGCTGGCTCGCTCCCTTGGTTATTACGGCCAAGCTTCTGATGCAAGACCTCTGGCAGGCCAAGCTTAACTGGGATGAGAACGTACCCCGCTGGTTTGGTTGGTCCGCGGTTGGACACGTAGAACTCCATGCCTTTGCTGATGCGAGCATGTGCGCTATGGCTGCCGCCGCGTACCTGTAAGTTGAGAACGACCCGGAGGAGTTACGGTCAGATTGATCTCAGCTAAGACCAAGGTCGCACCTATCAGAGGCATGGCGCCACCATCTCCTCCCTCGCCACGGATGACAATACCCTGCCTGGAACTGCGGGCCATTCGTCTGGACGTCACGGCCAACTGCTGCCACATGTGGAGTGACTCTCAGGTTGAGCTGCACTTTCTCAATTCGACCAGCCCGATCGGTGAGAGCATCGTCGACAACTACGTAGCTTATATACAGTAGGTGTCCCTTCAGGAGAGCTAGCGACGGGGAGTGCACCCGTCCCATCACCAAGCTGACCCTTATACCGGTCGACCCTCCCGATGCTCGACCGCCCCGTGCTGGATCAGCACATTAGTTCGTCCCAGGAACGAGGCGGGCGGGTAATATGTATTTGAATCTCTGGCCTAGCCTAAGCGACGGAAGGATCGGATTGGCAGGAGCACTCTCCGACGAACGACTGCCTCGAGCGGATGGTCGGACCTGGGATTACTAGCTCCTTCAACCGCAGCATCAGGATCGCCCCGACAACGACGCTCGTTTCAGCCCACGCGACTCATCGACTAGCCGTTTCCTGTTGTATCGCTACGTTTTCCTGTGTGTTAGTTTTTGGTTGTCGCAGTGAGTACAACACAATAAGAACTCCTTTGGTTTTGAGCCTAGCGGCACCCCTGAGATAAGGTGTAAAAACTGAATTACAAAGATAAGAACTTTTATGTTTGTTCATGTTTGAGTTTTCGTGTCTTAATCTGTCAACGAGAGTTTAGTAACAAAACAGAAAAAAATGCAATCGGTGTAAATGTGTGTATGTATAAAAGAATAAACAATAATGTAGAAATATGAGTCTAAATTCTTCATGACGTTCTATCTCGAAGTAGTCGTTGCTGATGAAGTTGCCTCGAGGCGAGCTGTTATCAGAGAGAAAGCGTTCTTGCTCTACATCCGTCTTCTCAGCCTTGAACTTGACACTACCTGATTCAAGTTCACCCCTCACACATTTACATGTGAGAGCGCGAGAGAGACCGAAATATAGAGAACATACCCAGCTAATCAGTGCAGCGTTTCAGCGGCTCCGTCGAGACACCACGAGGTGCTGCCGCGCCGTGGCGGCGCAGTGAGTCTAACCGCTCTGACAGTACGCGCGGGAATTCAAATTTATTGCATTCCCAAACAGTGAGTTTTTATATTTTAATCGAATATTTGCCTTTGTCACTATCCGTATACAAACATGCACAGCATACTAGAAATCCTATTCAGAAAAACTTGCGCTTCTCGTGCTCAAGCACTTAGAGCAGTTTTTGTAAATACCTTCCTTCCCATCAGAAGAGACTGCTTTGTTAGCTTTCTGGGTGATTGTGGGAAACTCTTTTAAATAAATAAAGGGTGTTCTACTATCAATAAGCCTAGGAAGACTTACCAGACTATCTCCTCTATTCTACTTTTCTCCTCTAGACAGAAGTACTATTGTTTACAAGGATTGTCCTAAGTTATTAGGTATTCGGGCCTAGACTTAAAAAGACCCGACCGTCGACTAATTCCATTAAAGTCGCGGATCACGCGACGTAACAATTGAGGACTCTTTCGGGATATTAGGCCCATCAATAGAGGTTTCTTCTCTGACAAAAATTCCATCCAGACACGACCTGTACCATCACTTGAAGTACAATGCATTGAACATTCAGGTCACAATTCCAACTCCAAATTGCGATTAATTGATTTTTAATGGATTGTTGATTGCAAAAAATGTGTTTTTTTTTTACTTTTTTCGTTCCTGACTGAAAACTAATGGACCAATGTAAATGGTCCAATGAGAAAAGTTGTAGAGAATAAAAATAAGAATAAAATGAGCACCGACTCGAGTTGACCAATAGTTTATGAGAAAAATGCGACTTTTTAAAGCGCTTTTCCGAAAATCCACTATTTTGCCAATTTTTGAGATACAGCGCAAAGGTTTCGGGACATAATAGGTATAGATCAATACTTTATTCGTGCAAAAGCCCGACGCTGTCGGATAATTAGTTTTTGCACCATTTGAAGTCGTAATTTATTTGCACTATTTTCAGTGCTACCTGATCGTCGGATTTGAATTTCTCAAAAAGATTTGGAACCTACAAGTGAAGATCTACAAGACGTATTATATATTCTGATTTTTCTATAAAATGTAGTGAAATGGCGAAAAATGCACTCAAAAACGAGTGAAATTTTTTTTTTAATTCGGGGGTATCTGACCTTCTACAAACTGATTCTTTACTTAAATTTCATTCAGCAGTAGGAAGTATAACGCATGTTGTCAACGGAGGATTTTTTTTTGGTACAAAATGGTATGGCAAAGTAATATAAAAATAGATTCAATAGTAAATTATTATGAGGATGACACTTTATCCACGAAATCTGAAGAGCGCTCACGTAGGTAGCTTAAAAATGTTGACCGAGAAATTGTTTTTGATAATAACACCACCATTTTGGTAAGTCAAAAGCAATTTCTCAGTAATGAGAGAAACAAATCGAGACTTATCGATATGATTTGTGTGTCATTAA
>UELV01095130.1:0-10913 GCA_900490015.1 Megastigmus stigmatizans | reverse complement strand
AGAGAGAGAGAGAGAGAGATAGGCGTAAAGGGTGAGACACGGCGGCGGTAGCGCGAGAGGGATAATGGCGGGCCATGACCACGAGAGTAAGAGAGAGGGAAAGAAGGAGAGAATCCAAAGCAAGGAGATTCAAATAAGCGCGCGCGAGAAGATAAACGGAAGAGAAGCGCGAGAGCCAATCAGCCGCGGCGAAGGCCGATACTGGATCGCGGTTCGATCGCTAAAGACGAGAGGAGGCTACTGTCACTGTTGAATTCCCCTCCCCCCTCCCATTATCTTCTTTACTGTCACTTTCAGATTCTTCTTCACTATCGTCACTTGTTGATTCCACATTTAAATCTGAATCATTGGTAATAATTAATAGTTCTTTCATAGTTTTAGTGAGTCTTGTGTGCTTCTTTGCAGGCAAATTTCATTTCAAAGAAATAAACGGATCGGAATTCAACAGCAATCGTTTGAACATATCAGTATTTGTTTTTATTCTAAAAATAATATTAAGATATATATTTACATTATTGTTAGGATGATAATTAATTAAGGTAGACTGGGATAATGGGGATCATGAGACAATTCGGGTCACCCGAATTTTAAAGCAAATTGTGACGTGGGAACCACACCACTTAAAACTTTTTTTTATATTAAACTCGAGCGAGAATAGCGAGTCCCGCAGCTGAACCGACGACACTACCGAGCCACAAAATCTAATCGAAAAATGACTCGCGTAACCCCATATTTTGTTTATTTGTTTTTCCCAGGGAGCGAGCGAGCGAGCGAGAGAGAGAGAGAGAGAGAGAGAGAGAGAGAGAGGGAGGGAGAGAGAGAGAGAATCTAATGCATTACGCCATCGCCTCGATAAGTAGATGGGCACTTCCATATACTGCAGGCTTACGGCGCCTTTGGAATTCGAATTTTGGAGGAATCGCCGTGGGTTGGTCACCTCCCTGGGTGACTAGCGATTGTTCTAGCTCGTCGGAACCTCCTCGGGGATAGAGCACTCAAGGAGCCGGGACGAGAGCAGCTCGTCTGTCGCTCATTACTTAAAAATTCGGCGAGTTGCAGAAATTGCGACGGGCGCAGGTTCCGGTGAGGTGCCTGGGCTCTAGTGAGCAAACAGGGGCCGGATCCGGATCGTCACGTCACAAATGGCGCCCAACGTGGGGCGTTGCTGAGATTGTTCGAGAAGAAGGAAATCAAGGAAATTAAAGAAGAAAAAGAGTTAGGAATTTCGAAAAATTATTTTTTGTGTGTAGGGCTCGTCGGTTAGGTGGCGTGCGCAGCAGCGAGGCTCAACTCGACAAAGATGGCGGTGAGCTATTAGCGGGAAGAGCAAGCGTGCTCTCTTTCCGTCGTCGTACCAAGGATCCAGAGAATCCCTCCGAAGGAATCCGCCCATGGAAAGAAAAATTTTTTATTTGACGAATGGAAATTTATTTGTGAAGTGGATTTTTTTTTAATTGAAACTTTTCCTTGGAAATTTTTTTGGTTTTTTTTCCTGGAATTATTTTTTTTTTGTGTCGGGAGTTTAAAAATTATTTTTTTTTCTCTGGAATATTTTTCTGGAGTAAATTTTTTTTTTGCCTTGGAAGACTTTTGTGAGATTTTTTTTTAATTATTTTTCTGGAATTTATGCGAGCGTTTAAAATTTTTTTTGGAAGTTTGGGAAGAATAATTTTTTTTAATGATGTTAGTTGAATATTTGTGTTCATAGTTTTTTTTGGTTAAACAATAAAAAATTTTTGTGTGAATTGATTTCGGGAGCTTAAACTTTGAAATTTCCTTTTGAATAAAATTTTTTTCTTAGGAAGTTTTGTTGAGTTCTTTTAGGATTTTTTTTCTCATTAAAGATTTTTGTTGGGGAATTTTTTTGTAGAATTTTTTTTGAAAGCTTAGAATTGTTCTTGAAGGTCAAAAATTTTCCTTGGAATTTGTTTTCTCTTGAATTGTTTTTGGAATATTCTTCTCTTGAGAATTGGATGGTGGAGATTTTTTTGGTTTAAGGAAATTTTTTGTACTTAAGATTTTTTTTGTGAGTAATATACAGTAGTGGGTGTTTGGAATAATTATTTTTTTATTGAGGAATTGTGAAAATACAAACCAAAATTATCAAGAGGACTCGGAAGGCAGAAGATAGGTATTCAGTGTCAAACGATTGTAAGAGCGAAGTATCGCAAGTGAGAGGTACAAAGGGGGCTGGCGTAGAAGAATTTTCTTTTTTTTTTGTTTTATTTGAGTAGAAGTGAATTTTTTTTTGCTCGGTGGAGTAGTAGAGAGTTTGATTTTTTTTGTTGAAAGTAGATAGAGTTAGTGAGTAGTGCGGGGGGGGGGGACCCTTAAGGATAAATTGTATCCTCAAGCAAAACCCAATAGAGAAGAGAAAAAGGGGAAGGAGTAAGCGTATGCTAATACAGAATTTTTTTTACTTCCTCTTTTCCTATTTAGACATTGACAGGGCAGTAAGCGGGATAAGAGAAGCAGCCGCCTTTATAAACCACGTCGGAAAGAGTGAAAGGAATCGAGTAAGCCTTCTGAGTATCCCTCGGTAAGGGGTATACCACATTGCGCGGGCCCACCTGAACCCTAGATTCCTAAAACCACAACGGTGCTCTCGTGCAGGACGGAAGGAAATCAAATCATTTCCCTCTTCCCTTAGAAAAAATTTCAATAACAGAGGAAATTTGCAGCAGCGTTCCTCTGAATTTCAGCATATAATATTTTTTTGGCGTGAGAGCGAGACAGCCAGAAGGAATTGGTTGTGGAAGAGAGTGAGAGTATTGAGTTTTGCGTAATTTCAGGAAGATTACGAGGATTTCGAAGAAAATTATCAAGAAAAAAACAGAGAATCAGAAATACACTTCGCAAAACGAAAGGAGGAATAAGAACTATAACAGAGAAATTTAACTGAGCGTGGGAGCGACTCGGTGACTTCCCCGCGTTTATAAGTAGGAGGCCAATGACGGTTAATTTTCCGTCCAAATTTTAATAAGTTGTGTTATTTTTTTTTAAATTATAACGTAATTATTACGTAATTATTAAGTAAATTTTAATAAGGTATATAAATAAGTTCACGCTCTATAAATTGGAGTTGATCTTTATCAATTTGAGTCCTTTAATAGGCACATAAATAATTACAAAAGACCTCTGGGAGGCATACTATTTCCATTTTAACAAATAAAATATAATCAGCGAGTCTAGCGGAATATCCAAAGCCTGTCGAAGGCACGCTAATTATTCAAGTGAGTACAACAAATTTATTTGACATAAAATAAGAAATTAAATATTTGCCTTGAAGAGGCACGCAATACGTTGTATAATATTTTGGAGTCGCTTGGCTCACCAAATTTAGCGTTGCTCCACCTCAAATCTCGAGCGTACGGATACGTGCGCGAGAAATTAATTAACAAAAAAACTACAAATGCGCGAAAACGAAGGCACTCTAGCGCGGAGTTAAAACTACAAAGTAGGCACAAAATTATAAATTGACTTTAAATAAAAACTGTAAAACCGCGTAAGGCAAATCCTACCCTTTTGTAGCTCCTGCTAGTATCAAACGATTTTCATCAGGCATCGGGCCTAGAAAAGCGAGGCAGTTATTTTACAATTTTAAAATCCTACTAATCAAATAATTTTAATAAATTAATAATTCTAAACGAACGAGCGCTGCCAACAAAAAGGCACGGGCGCTATCACTGTTCGCAAAATGAACTTTTACGCGATATATTATGATCGCAACTACGCGGCGCGGAAGAGTCCGGAGAGGGTGTTGTCCGTTCGGCAGCCAGAAGGGAAGTCGACTAACAAGCGTCACCGAGTCCGTCGAGGCCCGCGGCATCCTTCGCGCTGTTGTCACGTCACTCGCTGATTGGTGCGCTCTAGTTCGGCATCACACCGGAATGTTGTTGT
The DNA here is from genome assembly GCA_900490015.1 of Megastigmus stigmatizans. Lineage (NCBI taxonomy): Eukaryota > Metazoa > Arthropoda > Insecta > Hymenoptera > Megastigmidae > Megastigmus > Megastigmus stigmatizans. The sequence continues at coordinate 7,013 of UELV01095130.1, read as the reverse complement.
GTCTAGCATCTTTCTCTCTCGCTCCAATGTCCTTTTCCCTTGCTGCTGTAAGCACAGGTACTACTAGTATCTTGTTGTGGAATTTTCCATAATTTTGGAATTTTAAAATATTCCAATTCGATACTGGGGTTACTATGTGCCAGCCGGCAATATTCAATGGAATTTTCCACAAATGTACGAATTAAATGTCGTAGGCAAGAAGAGTGAGGCATTAAAGAGCCTATAATGCTCTCTTGCATAAACTGCAGGAAAATGCACTCTCAGCCTTTAAGGCATAAAAAATGAGTGTTTATGAATAATTAAAATGGGAAAATTACAATAACATGGAGGCAAAAATAATGAGAGGCATAAAAGAATTATAAAAATGCATAACTTAGGTTCCCGGCGCTCGTCGACGCGTATTTGCGTAGGCATAAAATAAAAATAAAAATAATAAATAAACGGTCAATATAAAACGGTCCGAGACGAGAGGTGGAGGGACATCCCTTCTGGCTGTTTATTTTGCATTTTAAGGCATTTTTATTATTTCAATTTGTGCGATAAACGAGCGAAAATCCGCCACGTTAGAGAACGTATATCGTATTCACGTATTATTTTTGTTTTTCCCCTTCTATGAAGAGTATTACGGTAATTACCATTTACAAATATTTCATTATCATATTATTATTATATATTATTCAAATTGTTTCGTTTCCCCTGCTGGGAATAGAAAAGGACGAGAGCACGTGCGGTGACCCCAGTTGCCCCAATTTGCGTCCAATTCTCCAGTCTGCCAGTATTCTTACATCATTTACTAGCCGCGTGCGCTGGCGAATGAACGGAAATTTGCGAGATTAGCGAGTGAGAGAGATTTTACGGATGGAGAGGTATATGGAAGATTTGAAGGCATTACGAGAGGACAGACATGCCAGACAGCTGTACAGACAGATCAAGCGATTGGAACCTAATTGGATAAGCAAGAATTGAACATAAGTGGACAAACAGAGATATTGCGGAAAAGATTATTTCCAGCGGAGATCAGATCTCTACACCGACATCTACACGTACCGTGGTACCCGGAGCTAGATGCTAGGTACCACGTAAGAGAAGGGGAAGACCACAGACGGTCATACCCGAGCGGATTATGGAACATCCGACAGAGATGGAGAGTAGCGCATGCGAGATACCAGTATGTAGCGTCTCAACCATTACCACAACGACCACCTCACCGATTCCATCGGTCTCCTGCACCAGTAGTCACACAGAAACCAGAGTGACGTCGTTGTTGAGCGGTAAGAGGAGCTAACCACGAACGAGGAGGATGGCACCGACTACTGAGACGACGCTACAAAACATGGATGGACTACCAAGAATGGGACCGGAAATGGTATTAACGAGGGAGAGTCAACGGATGATATTGTTGTCAAGAGGTCTACGTGAGACATTGGCAGCGGAGTGGCAGTACCCAACGGGAACGGGCCGGACATCTTTCATGACGCCGGAAGAGACGCAAGACGGAGGAGTTAGCACTCAGTGGCACGCAGACCCTCCGGTGGCAAGCACGTCGCAGAGGCATATGGATCCAGCGGTCGACGGCCCAAATAACCACCTCACAGGAGAACCCACGTATAGCGTCACCAGTGAGGAACCAAAACTATGAAACGGCAAGGAGGAGGAGATATAGCAAAACACGAGGAATCGGGAGAGTAGCGAACGCATTCCCTCAGTGGCGGCGCCAAGAACCACAGGAGACGAAAGGACAACCCTAACCGACGTAGGATTTCCAGAACTCTCCACATCCTCGGAGGAAGAAGAGTCAGAATCCGAAGGGATTGAGCTGATGGTGCCTCCACAGGAAAGGCGGGAAAACGTGCAGCGGGAATCTACCGCAGCACCAGCAACTCCCAGGACCTCGAGGGGGCCTAGTAGGAGGCCGACCCCGTTGTCTCCGGAAGTAATCGTCAGAAGTGGTGGAAGGAATGAGGAGGATAGGCATCAACTGATAGATCAGCGGAGAGTAGCGACTGGTAGAGAGAAGATAGTGAGAGGAGAGGAGGAGAAAGTCAGAACGGAGAAAGGAGAACGCCACGAGAGCACTCCGAAGGCACGTAAAGAAGGAAGAGGAGTAGAAGAAACGAAGGACAGAGGAGAAAAACTCAGCGTAAAAGTAGGAGATCAGAGTCAGAAAATAGCGAGAGCGATAGAAGTAGTACAGATAACGAGAGACATTTGAGTAGCGAAGCGGACAGAAAGCGAAATAACAAGAAGCAGAGGAAGCAGAGGAGAAAGAGTCATAGCGAAGAGAGTAGTAGTGAGGAGCAGAGTAACGAAGAGAGCAGTAGCGATGAATCAGAAAGGAGTGGGAGGAGGAAACAAACACAGAGCAAAGAAAAGAAAAAGAGCAAAAAGCAGAGGTCAAGTAGTGAAGAAACGAGCGAAATAGCAGTGAGGAGGAACGAAAATCGAAAAAGAAACGGAAGCAGAAAAGGAGAGAGAAGAACGACGCCATCAGCGACTCCTTGAACTTCACAAGGATTTTGCAAAGCTGGAACCTTAAGTTCTCAGGTGAGGACAAGGAGAGCCCGGAACCCTTCCCGGATAGGCTAAACGAATGTAGGAAGAAACCAGGCATGACGGACTCGAAACTTCTAGCTTCATTACCAAGTGTGCTGACAAAGGGAGCAAGTAGATGGTTTCGTTCGATGGATAGAGAGATACATTCGTGGAAAACGTTCAGGAAGGCCTTCAAGCAGCAATACGTAGTGGAATTGGATCAGCAGGATCTATTAGACGAGCTGGCTTTGCGTAATTAAGGTAAATGTGAAGGCATCACCGATTTTCTAATGTGCCTGCGATACATTGAGAGACACTTCAGAAAACCTCCGTCAGCCGAGAGCCAAGTCCAAACGGCGTATAGGAACTTATTACCAGATTATCGGGCATTAATGAAAAATCATTAACGCAGATGGAGAAGCTCGGCAGTCGGTTTGTGCCATTAGCGAGAGGCAAACTGCACCTTCCACATTCTACACCGAGGAGCACAAAGGCAACGAGAATAGCGGCAATGAGAGAGGAGGGAGAGAGTTCAAAAGTAGGTAGCGGCAGAGATAAGAGTCAGCATCGGGCGGAGAATTCCCAAAAGAAAGCGAAAGGGAAGAAAATGACGAAGAAACTTAGCGGAGGGAGTACTAAGGAGCAGCCGACGGTAACCGCAACGGGGTGCACATGATGGAACCGACACCATCCCCGAAAATAGCGGCAGTGAATGGAATGCCCTAGGCATACCAGAATAATGGAAACGGGCAAGTGCAAGGTACTTAGCAGCCAAGAATCCAAAACCAGCCCCAGACGGGGAGCTAGAACATGCAGAGAAGGCCACAGAGGAACCAAAGTCAGCCGAAACGAACGGGGAGAGTCGAGATTATCAGACGGCATCAGATAGCGGAAACCAGGGAATGAACCCAGGGGGACAAACGGGCAGGGAGTACTTCACCTGCAACAAACTGGGGTACCGCGCAACCGAATGCCCAGACAGCGTGTGTTACGCATGCCGAGCCATGGGACACCAAGCCTCTCGTTGTCCCAACAGAAATAGGGGCAATCAGGAGAACGTAGCGTACACGCAGAAGCGATGCCAAGGCTTGCCCACATTGCGCATCACTCCGAAATCTCTGGGGAAACGGGCAGCCCTGAAAACCCGAGGAACCAAGTAACTCAAGACCAAGGCCACGAGTCAGGCACTACCGAACCTGTCACCCTGCAAGAGGCAGAGGCAAAGGGAAGCAGCGAGGAAATCAAAAGTACTCGGAAACGTGAATCTAGAAAGGAAGAGAGAGAATAGAGTAGCGAATGAAGCAGTGAGAGGCGAAGTACCCAAAGCAGTCAATAGGTACCGAAAACCGGTATCAAAGCAGCAGGATGAAACGCCCTCCATGATCATTCAAAAGTGCACTGAGTTTTCTTGGAGAGGGATAGAAGGATTGCGGAAGAGGAAACTCGAGAACGATAGGAAAGCCGATGACGGGGCGGAGAGAGAGAGGTTAGCGAGAATTGAGGAAGAGCTAGTGGAGAGTGAAGAGGATGTAGTGAGCGAGAAGTACGAACAGTGGAGAGAGGTGGTGGATCGAACTCTTCCCCGTGCGCCTGGCGATAAAGGGATTGTTGAACAGGAAAGTGACAGTTTCCTGCCACGTCCAGTCGAGGGGAGAGGTGGTGCCGTGCGTCGCACGGTAATTGAAGGGCTAGATCAAAGAGAGCAGAGGGAAGAAAAGAGAGCGTAGCGAGAGTGACCAGTGAGAGAGAACGAGAGGATGACGAAGAGATTAGAGAGGATGTAGCAGGAATAAATGCGGAAAATCGAAATTTCTAGAGTATAGAATTATGCGGGAGAGGATACCAAGCGCCGTGTGACCCAAGAGCCGCAGTATCGACAGTGGAACCAGAGATCACAGCTAGATTCTATGACAGATTATTGCCTGGCGATACGTACATACGAACGGTGACGGGCGGAGTGACGAAAATAGCGGGTATACTGAAGATTAAGCTGGATGTAAACGGTCAACTAGGAGAACTGCAGGCAAAAGCTATAGCCATTTCGGACAATGAGATAATACTGGGAATGGACTTCATGAAGACCTGGGATATTGAAGCGAAATTTGGAAAAGGATTGTGGAGAGTAGCGTCGGGAGAGTGGAGGAGATTTTTATCGAACGAGAACCAAGAAATAACGATTTTTGGAGAGTGTGCAGGAATTTCGGAGCTTACGGACCCAGAGAGACGAACGATACATGAAATAGTGGAAAGAATACTGCCGCCACCATCGGACACACCAGGAATCGTGCGGTTAACTAAACATCGTATAGACGTGACTAGCGAGGAACAGATCAAACATCGGCCAAGAAGAATGTCTCCAAAAATGATGCAGCTAGTGCAAGAGGAAGTGGAAAAGATGTGGCGCCAGGGAATCATCTTCTACTTTCGTCTACTTGGCGTTGATGATTTTTTTTTACTTTCCAACATGAAATGTGTAAACTGTGCCACTGCACTTCGGCGAATGCGCCGTCCAGCGTATGGGTGGCTGCGTCGCAGCATGCCATCCTCTCCGTCTGTGTACTTATACTGGTAGCAGTGTGACGGCTCATGTTGAAGTTAGAGGGTTGAGCGAGGGGCCTGCTTTTTTAAAGTTTGGCGCGCGGCACCGCCGAAAGCTCGGCGAAAGCACGTTGGAGTAGGGGCAGCAACTAGGCCGCAGAGGCTCTGTCTCTCTTGCGTCCGCCGGTGCGCTGTCTCTCTCGCACCTTCCCCCGCTGCTCGGCTGCCGCGGTTTGTTTAACTCGCGCGGCTTATCTAGCCCCGAAACGCCGGGTTTTAAGCCTTTTAAAATTTTATCATAGCGGTCTTTAAAAACTCTGTATTTTAAAAATTCTTTTTGGCTTTTCTACTGCTTCTTTTTTGTTTATTTTTTCGCGCACTTTCATTGTATTACTAGCACTATCTATTATTGTTTATTATGACTTGTTAATGATTAATTATTATATATTAATTAATCTTTATTTGTTTTTTAAAATACTTAAATATATGTATATTAATATCTCGATTATTATTTAGAAAAATACGGTTTTAAATTGGATACATGGAATTTTCCTCTATTTTTTTGCGTTTTATTATTGCACAGTAAATAAGTGTCCGTATTAATTATTTCTCTCACTGTAAATGGTCCTTCGTACACGTTAAAGAATTTTGGTATCTTATTATCTAATGCGTCTGATATGTTTAAAGCTTTGACTAACACTAAGTTACCGCTATTCAAAGTATAATGAATTTTATTCGCGTTCTTTTTATCAGCGCGCCTTTTAATATTATTTTGCATCTTTTCGCTTGCCAAGAAGATTTTTCTTTCCAAAGGAATATCTTTAACTCGCGGTACTTTAATACATTTTTCCCAAAAGCGCGTAGGCGCGATACTTAAATGCAGCTCGATAGACGTGTATTCTGTCGTTCCATGATGAGTTTCATTCATGATATTTTTAATAATTTTGACATATCGCGTCCATCCGCTATGCTTAGTCTTTACAAACGTACGGAAAAATCTTCCTAGTTCGCGATGCATACGCTCGACTACGTTGCTCTGCGGATGGCGTATTGAAGAAAAGATTGGCTTTACGCCTTCAACTTCTAGTTTTTTTTAGCCATTATTCCGATGTAAATTGCGTACCGTGATCAGATATGATCGATTTCGGTTTTCTATAATTTCTTACATAATCGTCAAAGATTTTGCGAATAACTGTCGCGGTATTTGCTCATTTTATCGGATATAAAACTACTAATTTCGAAAATGCATCTACTGTTGTTAATATGTGTTTCACGCCATCCGTGGACGTGGGTAACGATCCGTAGAAATATATAGATAATAAATCACTTGGTTTATTAATTAATATCGGTTGCGTCAGCTCATTATATTTTTTTGCTCGGTATTTTGTTTTTTGACACGTATCACACGTGTGCAATATTTGAATTATAATCTTTCTCAATTTAGGAGCATAAAAGTATTCTAAGATCATCATATATATTTTTGTTGCTTCAATATGTCCGTCAATTTCATGTAGCTCTATTATTAATTGATTAATTATTGAATTTGACAAGACTATTTTAAATCTACTTAGCGTTATTTTACACAACAGGTTTTCGTGAAACATGTATCTTTTTCTTACGTTCTCGTCGTTTATTTTTATTTTATCGACAATACGATTTAAAATAGCGATCGAATCCATCTCTGGTTGCAAAAAACGGCAGTATAAATGAATAGAAACTTACACTATTATACTATAAATTAAAGAGTATATATTCATTTAATATATATTACACGCTTTTATTCGAAGCTTTTATTAGAAGCTTAAGCTTATATTAGACTATTTTATTAGAATTTGCAGTTTCTGTACAATGCGAATTTAACATCAAATATTAAACTTTACAATCTTATTACATAAATAATTTATAATTACGTTTTTTTTTATTTCAACAACAAGTTTGTTAAC
>UELV01095128.1:0-10567 GCA_900490015.1 Megastigmus stigmatizans | reverse complement strand
TTGTGCGATGCTTTTTCACCGTCACGAGGTAAGTTTTGCATTATTGTTTATTAAATACTTGATTAATATAATCCAAAAAGAGTTTTAAGAGCTAAATAACTTTATCAATAAAAAAATAGATGATCAGAATTTGATCCCTTTCCCCATATGCTTCCGCAATTCCTGATCAACTGATCCGGAAATGCTCCGCGTTGCAATTATTTCTCAGAATTATATTTTTTAAATTTAACCTGAATACTTGCTAATGAATTTCTTGCTTTAAAAATAAAATGTTATTTTTTGTAAAGAGCTGTTTCTGATCAAGTGATTCTTATAAAAATATAAAGATTTTATGTACATATAATTTGCCATTTTGAAGGTTATGACCAATGTAATGTGCTTCAAATAAGAACATAAATTTATACAAAATATGTAATAAAAGAGAAATAGAAGGATAAGAATAGTAAATAATCATATTTAAAATTAGTTTTAAGAAGAAAACATATGTTTGGTCATAAACACTACTTTTGTTTTGCAGCTATGACAACCTTAATAACAGATATGCCAGCGATTAAGAGAGTCAACAAACAATATCATCCAGATCACTTGCTTAAAGCTCTAGATGATATACAGAAAAATAAAGTATCTGTAAGAGAATTAGCTAGCAGAAAACATAAGGTGCCATTCTCCACATTATGGTCAAAATATAAAGGAATATATCCTGTTGAAGTGAGACCAGGTCCATGCACCGTATTGTCTAATGAAGAAGAGAACATTTTAGTGAAATGGATATTATGTCTGAGTAGAACTGGTTTTTGTGTTAACAAAGAACAGTTGTTAGATAGTGTGCATACGAGTCTGGTTTGATGAAGTGAAAGAATATTTAACTTCAAAAAATCTCTTAGATGTAGATGGTTCAAGAGTTTTTAATTGTGACGAGTCTTCTTTCTTACTGAACCCTAAGCCTAAGAAAGTGTTAATAATAGGTAAAGATCAGAAGTCTGCATATACTCGAATAAATGGTGATGATAAGGAGTGTCTCACCGCTCTACTAACTGGTAAAGCAGAAGGGCAATTACCACCACCATTGATTTTATATGTATATGAAAGGATTGCAAATGCATTCCTACTTGTGATATACCTTATATTTACTTATAATAAATAATTTATTGTACGGTAGTAAAAAACCAATGTTATTTATGTAATAATAATAAATATTATGAATTTATTAATAATAATTGTTATTTATTCTATTAATAGATTAAACATTAATAATGAGAAAGTTGAATATATATTTTTCCTGATTTTTAAAGCATGTATTTCATGTGATCAGGAATAGGGTACCGTTTGATCAGAAACTACGCCCGCATGCGATTAGTCTGGTCCAGATCTGCTCTCCGGATGTTTTTTCATATTTTCATTAATTACTAATTTATTTTTCCAGATTTTATTTACTTTCACGTATTAAATTACAGATAAAACTTGAATAAAGTTAAATAAAATGAAAAAACTTACTTACTCATGCTATTCGTCTAAGATATGAAAAATACTGCACGTTTACGCTTAGTTAATCCGGAACTGCGCCCTTCACGGTACTTCAACTAGAAATTTTTTTGTTTTGCTAAGAACCAATCTAACCTCTTCAAAACTTCAATATGTCGACAAAATATATGTTATTTGATCAATTATGAACATTATTGATGAAATTCATATTTCTAGTGGTATAATCGTCCCGAAAATGTAGGTACAGAGTTTATCAGGGTCGCTGATCATGAATTTGCGGTTAGATTTTTAAAATTCAAGATGGCGGATCCAATATAGCATATCGAAATTCATAAAATTCTTCAAAATCCAGAAAAAATGTATATACGGGGGTTTTATAAAAGAAAATTGGTTGTTTCCATCCGTTAGCCGTTTCATGTGAACGTTTCCAACTCAAACCACGTGGAGGTGGACGGTATGAGTCTTTTTTATATTAAAAAACAAAAAAATTTATTTATTTTTTAAAATTTTTTTAATGTTTTTTCTTTATTTTTTCTTAATTTTTTCACGTTTTTTAAAAAATTTCTATGAAATTTGTCTTTACAAGTTTTACAATAATACAAATCATACGTGCAGCAGTATACATAGTGACACGGCCCCAACGCACCACTTTTGGAATATGTTTATTCGGAATTGGATAGAAATATAAAAGTGCAGCCCGTCTCATTCGATGTTATGTTGTAAGCAAAATTCCATGGTATAGCCAGAATTAATGTAAAATTTTTTATTCAAAAGATAAAAAATTTATTTTCCGAAAAAAAATTTTTTAGCGAATATTTCTACCATATTCTTGTAGACGGGATAAAAATAAGTCGAAATAGTCGTTTTAGGTTAGCTATAATATTTTTATCCTTTCTTAATAAATATTAGAAATATTTATTATTCATCGTCGTTGCCGAAATTACGGGACTAAAATGACCGTTCCAGTTGGGTTCGTCGTCGTCACGTTACCGAGCGGCGAACGAAGTGCAGCAAATTCAATCCGGTCTCCGATGATCTCGGAAAAGGGTTTTTAAGGTTACGGAGAATACCGACTATACGGAGTTTTGTCATTTTGTTAATATCGCCAATTGAGATGGAGGGTAATAGATGACGTTAAATGAATATTTCCAGCGTTGCATTATTATTTTCAATCACAGTAACATAATATAAAATAATTCAGTTAAAATTTATATTATAACTAAATGAAAAGTTTTTCTAATGTTAATAGTAAAACTGCCGTACGTTTTTTCCTATTATCAAAAGAGGCAGATACTAGATGAACTGTTTTTTAAGTTTGCTTACTTACAGCTAATAATGATTTTTATCTGTCAGTAAAATGATTGATAATGATGAACCGACACAATTATTTTTTCAAAAGTGTAAAATTAAATTGCTCAATTTTAGCCGCTGAGCAAATTTAACTTTGTAATAACATTCTTACTTTTCGTTAGTATTTTTCATAGAATGATTATTTTATGGAATATTTGTTTTTATTGACGTAAATCCGATTTTATAAGATTATATTCCAAAATTTCGTATTCACGAATTTGTTTGACTACTTCATTTATAGTTTAATTAACTGAACTACATCATCGGCCACTCTATGCACGAAAAATAATAATAATTAACTAATACTTAGACGTACATGTTTCGCAAACTGCAATATCAATCCCCTGCACTACTAGTTTAAATATTCTATATTCTATAACCTTCTTAGAAGAGTACATCTTGGCTTATACTTTGCTAGGAAAATTTAACTCAGATTTTCTAGCAAAGTATAAGCCAAGATGTACTCTTCTAAGAAGGTTATAGAATATAGAATATTTAAACTAGTAGTGCAGGGGATTGATATTGCAGTTTGCGAAACATGTACGTCTAAGTATTAGTTAATTATTATTATTTTTCGTGCATAGAGTGGCCGATGATGTAGTTCAGTTAATTCTCTCTATAGTTTTTGTGTCTAGGTGGAGAATGCAGCCATACACGAAAATGTACAGATATAAATCGTACAATTTGAAACTATTAAAATTATCATGAACAAAGTATCCATGTCTCTTCCTGCAGACTTCATATTTGAGACAGAGTTCCTTAGGTTATCCATTTTTAATCCAGCTTAAAAAATCGTTCATCTAGTATCCACCTCTTTTGATAATAGGAAAAAACCTATGGCAGATTTACTATTAAAGTTAGTAAAACTTTTCGTTTATTTATAATATAAATTATAACTGAATTATTTTATATTATGTTATTGCGATTGAAAATAATAATGCAACGCTGGAAATATTCATCTACTGTGATCTATAATATTATCCTTCATCTCAATTTTGTTGGCGATATCAACAAAATGACAAAACAACACTCCGGTCTCCGTATAGTCGGTATTCTCCGTAACCTTAAAAATACTTTTTCTAAGATCATCGGAGACCGCAGTGAAGTGGCCGCACTCCGCTTGCCGCTCGGTAACGTAATGACGACGAACCCAACTGGAACGGTCATTTTAGTCCCGTAATTTCGGCAACGAAGATGAATAATAAATATTTCTAATATTTATTACGAAAGGATAAAAATATTATTGCTAACCAAAAACGACTATTTCGACTTATTTTTGTTCCGTCTATAAGAATATGGCAGAAATATACGCCAAAAATTTTTTTTTCAGACAATAAATTTTTTATCTTTTGAAACAAAAAGTTTACATTAATTCTGGCTATACCATTGAATTCTGCTTACAACATAACATCGAATGAGACCGGCTGCATTTTTATATTTCTATCCAGTTCCGAATAAACTTATTCCAAAAGTGGTGCGTTGGGGCTGTGTCACTCTGTATGTAGTGCGAATAATACATTCCCTCGTGTAACATTTTTTGGACTAGTTTTGTGACAAAACTCATGCTTTTTATTATACCTCTTCGTTGCAATATCCAAATAATGTCTAGCAATACTTATAGTAATATCTTTCGTACCAATCTTTTTTGATTCAACATTTGATAAATTATGAATCACAAGTGCGTTTGTGATTGCGGCTTGAATTAGACGTATAAAAACTACATGAGTCCACTTTTTGCCACGTATACATGTCTGCACGTAGTATAAGGGACTGTCGTGGAGATATACTCAACCCTTGAATCGATTGTAAACATGAAAAGCGTTAGGGAATGGAATAGGTATTCTTGAATGATGTTTTGTACTATATATTTTAGAAAATAACATTGGAGTCACTTCTGTAGCTGATGAAGATATAGAGACCTGCTTAAAATCCATCACACTAATATAATTGATTCCACTGTTTTCATCATGTTTTGAAACAAATTTGCCTCTGGGAGCTTTTTTATCAATTATGTTTTTAGCTGATACTCTGTTATCTCGAATGGTTCCTGTGGATTTTAGTCCCAATTTTTTCAGGTGTAACATGAGATCAACGCTAGTAAAATAATTGTCATGATATAAATGATATTTCGATATATTAGAGGAGGGTGTATCCTTGAAAAATTTATGCAATAGATACATGACAACTTTTGTACCGAGGGCGTATTTGTTTAGTTTATGAACTTGTGATCCCTTTCCACAGTACAGCTCGAGATCAAATAAATATCTGTTTGCTGAATAAAGTCCCCAAAATTTCAAATGGAATCATATAGGTTTTCCGCGTATAAATTGCTTCAAACTGGTTCTGGTATAAGACTTAGCCATCATTTCGTCGACCGATAACGCAGATTCAAAAAAGCCAAATTTTTTAATATTCTTACGGAACTTGTTCAGCAACACCCGAACTCGCCAAACTTTATCATCTTTTTTTTCATCGCTAGTTTCTGAATACTTTATGTTCGATTTTATTTCAAGAAAAGTATCACGTCGCATGTCAGATTGAACTATTTCGCAACATAAAAGAGGGTCAAGCGACCAATAATCTTTTTGAGATTTACGTTTATTGAAACTTGATGAAATGATAATTCCTATATAACTGTTCAAATCATATAGATCTAGAGTGTAACCATTCTCTTTGGTGGCTTCAACGATATAATTTTTCATTTCGATTAAAAAGATGTGCTCAAATAGTTGAACATGTGAAGAATTACGTATAGATCTCTTTTGATTTTGACTGAGAAAACATGCATTCATTAGTTCATTGTTATAGTTGTTCTCACCATCAACCCAAACGTACTCATGATCTTTCTCTAATTTTGTTTGGATATCATCGTATGACCTAGATACATTTGTGTATGAATACTCGGATAGAATTTCACCTATTTCATTATCACCATGGTGATCAATATCGGATTCTTCATCTGAGCCTCCAGAATCATTTCATCTTGGTAGAAGTAATATTTGATCATAATTATCATCTGATGTGTCAAACTTATAGTCCGGACGATTAGTTGTTGACTTTATTTTACGTTTTGGTGCCATGTTTCAAGTAACAATAGGTACGAGCAGAAAAAAGCGAGTCACAAATCAATTATTCTTTTCGAGTAAGAAAAAATATTCGGCTATCCAAGAAGTATTTATAGTTGTATAGGATAAACAATAGTATGTCTCAATATGAAGTTCAATAATTATTCAGAAAATATGATGTAAGCGTGTTACAATAAATATGATGTAAGTGAGTTACAATAAATATTAGTATTGGAAAGTGTAATTAAACTAGTGACACGAGATGAAGCTATTGGAAGTACCGGGTAACTGAATTTGAAATTATTATTAAGTCAAACGGAGAAAATAATACCGAAGTTTATCGCATAAAGAACTAAATAATTAGAAAATATATAAAAATATAATATAAATATGTAGAATAAAGTTTCTGCGAGGTTTGAGTTGGAAACGTTCACATGAAATGGCTAACGAATGGAAACAACCAATTTTCTTTCGTAAAACCCCCGTATACACATTTTCTCAGGATTTTGAAGCGTTTATGAATTTCTGTATGCCATATTGGATCCGCCATCTTGAATTTTAAAAATCTAACCTCAAATTCATGATCAGCGACCCTGATAAACTCTGTACCTATATTTTCGGGACGATTATACCACTAGAAATATGAATTTCATCAATAATGTTCATAATTGATCAAATAACGTATATTTTGTCGACATATTGAAGTTTTGAAGAGGTTAGGTTGATTCATAGCAAAACAAAAAAATTCTAGTTGAAGTACACATATTGTGTGCACTTTTGGTTGCAGTTGGGCTTAGATCCCGCAACTTTATTGATGCGAAAAAAATTCACAAAGAAAAGAAACACAAAAAATTTTGTCCATTTTTTATTTAAAATGCGCCATATTGCTTTTTGGAGTCATGAAAATGCAATTCTGACTGTACCAATCGAAAGAGCACACCCACAAATAGTAGAATAGGTATGATTAGAATTTTTATTTCAATTTTGTATTGTAGAAAATAAGTCTTAAACGTCAATTGAGAATTGAGCATTTCTCGGACTTAATAGGTTAATAACTTGGAAAATAAGACTTGAAAAGAAAATCTTTTAATACAAACTTCTAGGATTTTTTCCTAGCTATCAGATGGTGACCTTGGATTTGACCTTGACCATGAACTTTAAGGTGCTTTCAAGGCCAAGGCCGTTTTTTGAAATGGGAACCCCTATTTTTGACACTGCAAATGAAACGGTCAGAGAATTTTACGTCAAGCTATGACCTTGAGCACTTCCAAATTTGACCTCCGAAGGTCTAATCCCGACTCACTGGCATTCACGGAAGATAATAATAATAAGTGAAATATTGGTCGCAGCGAAAAATGCCCAATGTGACTTCAGACGTACAAGACTAAGATTTTTACAGTTAGTCAAGGCAAGGCCGAGCAACCTCCAGCTAGTCTATGCAAGACCGAGCCATGTACAGCCAGTTAAGGCAAGACCGAGCAATGTTGATCACAGTCATGGTTGATTGTTTTTGGTTACTACTGGTAAAAACTAATAAGAAGTGGTCAAATATGGATGAAATTCATTATTATCATTTACTAGTGGTCAAAGACATGGAGATCTACTAAAAAATTACCTTAATCTTGAAATCACCTTCAAGGTCACGGTCAAGGTCAAATCTAAGGTCACCATTTGAAAATAATCCTAAAAATTTTTATTGGAAGTTTTTCTGTACGAGTCTTCCCATGTCATTATGATCTTCCGTGAATGTCAGTTAATCGGGATTAGTCTTTCGGAGGTCAAATTTGGAAGTGCTCAAGGTCATATCCGGACGTAAAATTCTCTGCTCTTATCATTCCCAGTGCCAAAAATAGAGGTTCCCATATCAAAAAGTGAGGTTGACCTTGAAATCATCTTCAAGCTAATAGTCAAGGTCAAATCTAAGGTTACCATCTGATCACTAGGGAAAAATCCTAGAAGTTTGTTTGTAAAGTTTTTTTCAACGAGTCTTATTTTTCCAGTAATTAAAGGGTGCCGGAACTTTTATAACACCCTGTATATGAGTTATGTATAAATATATATGCATATAACAAATAAGTCTGCAAGTAATATATTCTAAGTAGAAACTGTATTAAGGATAAAATCAGGCTCTAATTACTATATGTAGAATATATTGGTGGAATATAGGTATGTATAGTAACGTAGAAGACTATATATAGTTTCCTTAAGTAATGATATAATAGCTTCCGTACAAATGATAGGTGTAAATCATTATATTATAGAATTCTTATCAATTTTATTTTTTAATATTGTATTAAATTTTATTATCAAAATAAATTTTAGCAATACTTCAATTTTTTAAAATTATTTTAAAATATTATGCTATAATATCTTATCTATATATTAAGCAACCTCTATAATATTACACTAAGATTATGTGTAAGCTGAATTTCTGTAATTATTATAAATTGATATAATTTTTATTGATAATAAATTAAGAGTCAATTAAGTAGTACGAATTGGAAGTACGTTAACGTTTATGTGTAGAAGGTCGCCGATATTTACAGATATAATTATGAAAAATCATATTTTTTCAGTATCCAATTCTTTTTTCGCTTTTGTCTTGTAAATAATTAAAGTTATGCGAGTGAAACAGACAAAAATTTTAGGTTTCTTAAAGGGTAATTGACTTTTTGCCATTTATCGATATGGGTACTTTTACAAATGTTTTGAGGTTAAAAGTCACTTTTCGCATTTATCTCGAGAACGACTAGAGCAAAAGGACCATACCTTTTGATATTCTTAAGGGGAGAAATCAGCTTTTCGGTATCCATAAGTATACTCTTCGAAGATCTCATTTTTTGAGGTTAGAATTTGTCCTTTGATTTCATCGCAGAAACAGTTAAAGCGTCAGTGAAACGGAAAAAAATTTTGAGATTCCTAAAGGCAAATGGTCTTATCGTTATACTGAATTCCTTACCTGAGGAATCCTTAAAGAATATGGTTATTCTGGAATAAGCGAAAAGTGAATTCTAACCTAACACAATGCAGTTTTAAAAAGTACAGCTATCGATAATGAAAAGACGATTCCCCTTCATAAAACGAAAACATTTGGTCAATTTCAGCCAAGCTCCAACAGTTTCCGAGATAAAAGCATAAAACATATTCTAACCTCATTAAATAAGATTTTTAAAATGCATACCTAAGGGTATCGAAATGTTGATACCCTTAAGAATACCAATAAAGTTGGTCCTTTTGCTCTAATTGTTCTCCAGTTAAAAGAGGGTAAAGAATGCTTACCTCAAAACGTGCAATTTTAAAAGTTATACCTATCTATAAAAGTTAAATTTTGTCCGTTTCGCCCTAGCCCCTACTGTTTTCGATATAAAAGCAGAAAACTAATTATAACCTTTAGAGGAGAGAGGTAAAAGCTAAAGCTGAGTTTTAACATCAATATATATAGATATTGCCTGTACTCGTATATATATACGAGTACAGACTGGCTATAGCTCTAAGCTGATTGGCGCGATTGTCTGATTTTCAATTGATTATTACTCAGTAATTACTGATCGGATCGAAAAGTTTCTTAACGATTTTTTGCTTAGAATTTTTCGCTCTATCCGATTCCGTCGAAAGTGATAATCTGTTCGTTAACATCCTGTATACATATTATAACATACAGCACTGAATGGATGATTTTTTAATACTTTATTCAACTCCATTTTTAAATATGAAATCGCTCGTGAAAAAAATCAGGATGTATCATTTCCTAAGTAAAATTTTCCGATCTTTCGATTGGCGGTGTCAGAATTCAATAAAAATTAGTTTTAAAACTGTTACAATTGTTTATTTAACAAAAAGCGTGAATTTTTAAAAGAAAAATAATTGTCATTTCATATGTTCGTGTCAAAACCATCGGCGGATTTCATAGACTTATACATTTCTTACGTCCATGGACCCTCATCTTTAAAATGTAGGGGTTGGTGTTTTAAAAATTCAAGATGGCGTATTCAAGATGGCGGCTAGAAGCCAAAATTTTTTTGCTTATTTTAATGTATTTGCAAAAACGTAATTGTGATCAATAAAAATTTACCAAAATTGGTAGAAAGAGATTTTCTGGATCGCAGATCACGAATCTGATGTCAGATTGTCGAAATTCAAGATGGTGCATCCAATATAGCGACCAATTTTTTTCAAAATCATTTAAAATTGTTACGTTTCGTTTTTTTTTGCATTATTTCTCTTTTTTCATTTTTTTTTTTTTTCAATTAAATTTACTACAAAGATTTCTTTTCATTATAAAACATCCTCTCTTACTTCGAAGCCCGGCACACATGTGCACTGATATTTTTCTGGCATTGAAGTAAGACAGAAACTTCAAGGCCAGAAAAGTATCCTATTGCACGTTGCGCGTGCAGGAATGCACAGCGATAGCGCTTCCCGAAACAAACTCATGTACCCAAGCGCTGTTGCTGTGCTCGGGCCTATCCCGTAAGAGAGAGAGAGAGAGAGCTACTCGGCAGTTTTCGGCGTCAAAGACAAACTGCGCGTCGACGAGGACCGGACCTCAGGCCTCAGTCCTTAACAGAAAACCAAGTAATATAGACGTGCCGGTCGACGCTCTATAGTTGATTTTTCATTTAGATTTTTGCTACATCCCGAAAGTTAATTCGGGAATCTAATTAACCAAA
>UELV01095127.1:0-21095 GCA_900490015.1 Megastigmus stigmatizans | reverse complement strand
TCTCTCTCTCTCTCTCTCTTGATTACAGTCAATAAAAGTATTTTAGTTTCTACTCTTGTTGCTGATACAGTTTTGACACACAGAGATTTTATTGCGCGTCTGTTTCAAAGTTTTGCTTATCATACAAGACGCATGTCCGAGGCAACTGCACTTTGCACATTTTGTTAGTGCTTTCTCTGAGCGAGGCTTTATTTTACAGAAGGTGCAAGTTAGCAGCAAGTTTTTGCAATCCATTGTGCTACCCTCTAGTGGACAAAATTATTTGCACGGGCTGCGAGGCAGCTATCTAAACGCTAATCTGTTCCCAAGCAGATGACCACGGAAAACTAGATAACTGTTGTACCTGCAATCACGCTATAGTTGATGTTTCGCGCTGAGCTGGCCGAGCATGCGTAGAATGGAAAACCGCAACAGCAACAATGGAAACAGCTAACCTCCAAAATTTTCCCTCGACAATGGAAGACAACATATTATGCAAACCATCGCAATTCACAGCAGGGAGCGATGGCTTGCATTAAGGCGCGTGCAAGCAGCTGCAACAAAAATGCCCGAAAGCATATAGGCAGCAGAAAAATAGTGTCAAAGCGGGAGCCGAACCTCAAGCGTGCTACCAGGATACTTATGGAGAGAGAGAGGAGAATTGAAGGTTGCAGAGATAGATATGAGAGTGAATAAGGATAGTATAAAAGAGATAAAAGGTGAAGTAGGTAACATAGAAAACTGGATAGAAAGAAAAATAGAAGAAAAAGTAGAGGAGATGATGAAGGAGATATGGACAGAGAGGATACATTGGAAGAATAAAGAGGGAAGGAAAGAAAGAATAGAAGAGGAGGAGAGAGAGAGAGAGAGAGAGAAGAAATCAAGAGGGTGCAGGAAATAAAAATGAAGAAAAGCTTGGAGGAGCTGGAAAAGGAAAGAAGAAGGAAAAATATAATAATAACAGAGATGGAAGGGCTCAGGAACGATAAAAAGTGCATACAAAACTGGATACAGGAAAATTTAAGTGTAGAGGTGGATGTAAGAAGCGCATGGATAGTAGGAAACAGGAGGGATAAGATCGGAGTAGAATGCGAAAGTTAGGAAGGAAAAATGAATGTGCTATAAAATAAGACAAAGCTGAAAGGAACGAGAGTTTTTATAGATAGTGACCTAACATGGGGGGAAAGGAAGATGTGGGGAGAGATGAAGAAAAGTTAAGAGAGGAAAGAGAGAAGGGGATGCAAGTGAGAACAAAAAGGGGAGGAGGAGAATGAATGAAAAATATGGTGAAGGAAATAAGAATGTATAAGAGAGGGAAGAAAATATGGGAAGTGGTGAGAATGGGACTGTGAAAGGGTAGGGGGGATAGAAAAGGAGATAAAGAAGGAAGAATAGTACAAGTACTTCAAGAAGTAAATGGAGGGGGAAAAGAAAGGAAACCAAAAATCGAATATGAAAGAGACTCAAGGATAGAATTAGAAGAGGTGAGAAACTCGATAAGGAAGATGAAAGCTAGAAAAGAAGTGGGGAAAGACGGAATAGGAAACGAGGCATCGATAAAAGGAAGAACTGGAGGAAGAGCTAAGGGACTATATGCAAAAAATCTGGGAAAAAGGGGAGATACCGGAAGAATGGCACCTGAGAATAGTCGTACCGATATATGAGAAAGGAAAAAAAAGAAGATGGAAAACTACAGGGGTACAGCGCTGATGGATATTGGATATAGAATATATGCAGAAATTTTTAGGAAAAGATTGGAGGATTACCTAGAAGAGAAAGGAGCTCTAGACGACACTCAATTCAAATTCAGAAAGGGGACAGGAACGACAGATGTTATATATGCACTGAAAAGCGCAATAGGAAGAGAGATAGTAGGAGAGGGAGGAAGGGTGCTAGCGCTATTTGCAGATATGAAAGCTGAATTTGATAAAAACAAGGGAAGTTATATGGAACGCGATGAAGAAGATGGGAGTGGAGAAGCAGCTGAGAGAAGAATAGAAGAATTATACGAGGAAACAAGGAGTAGGGTGAGGATAAGTGAGGAAGAAAAGAAGGAATTCATAGTAGTCAAAGGAGTGAAGCAAGGATGTCCTTTGAGCCCAGCTTATTTAATGTGGCGATGGCAGACCTGGAACTGAAGATGAAAGCGATACAGGACGGAGGCCTTGTGATAGGGAGAAAAAAGGTATGGACGTTATCATAAGCATATGATGTGGAATTATTAGCCAAAAATGAAAGTGGAATGAAGCAAATGATGAAGAAGTTAGAGAAGTATATGGAAGGAAAGGGTCTGCAGCTGAACGTAGAAAAGACAAAAATGATGGAATTTAGGAAAGGAAGAGGCAGAAGAAAAAAGAGATGTTTCAATGGAAAGAAGAAAGAATAGAAACGGTGAAGAGTTTTATATATTTAGGGTACAAGAGGAGCGGAAACAACGGAAAAGAAAGTCACGTGAAATACGTAACAAACAGAGCAAAAATGGTCATGGGAAAAATATGGAGTATAGGAAAAAGGAGATTACATACGGATCGGAAAAGAAGGATAAGGATATTTGATGCGGTGATATGAAGTACGATGCTGTATGGGGCAGAGATGTGGGGGTGGGAAGAAAGAGGAGAAATGGAGCAGGTACAAGATAGATTTATAAGGTGGGCATTGGAAATACAAGTGAGAACGCCAAGTCATGTGATAAAATGGGAAACGGGAAGAGAAAAAATGAAAAAATGAAAATAAAAGCAGGAACTAGAGTGATGAAGTACAAGGAAAAAATTAAAAAAGAGAACAGAGGGACCATAAGAGGGGAATGTATAGTAGCTACGTTAAGAAGAGAAGGGAAAACAAGGATGGAAAAAGAAAGAAAGAAGTTTTTCGAAGAAAAAAGATGGTCAGTGGAGCCAGCAAATGGAAAGATAATAGAGGAATAAGAATGGTGGATAGAAATAGAGGAGAAGCATAGAGACATAGAATGGCAAAGAACAAAAGAAGAGATAGAAAATTTAAGATTTGCGAGGGCATTCGGGAAATGGAAGTTAGAGGAGCAATGAGGACGCAAAAGGAATATCTAGCGAGAGAGAAGAACAAAGGAAAAGAATTTACAATAATAGCTAAGTATAGATTAGGGGGAGACGGAAATGGGTGCCAGTATTGACTACAGGAGGATAAAAGTAAATGCAGACTATGCGGAAAGGAAGAAGAAACAATGAAGCGTGTGGTAAAATACTGTGAAGTAACGGGGAAGGAAGAAAGAAATTGGGAAAAACTTTGGAAAGAGAGTGAAAATTAAATGCCTTGCTGTGCGAAATAGAATGTAAAAGAAGAAGGAAAAAGGAAGTGCAAAGGAAGAATGAGAATATGGAAAGAGAAGAGAAAAGAAAGAGAAGGAAAGAAGTGGATAGTTGTGCGGAGTATAAGATAGGTGGGGGAACGGGTGATGGGGAACGCGAGAACGATGTGAAAAGGCAGTCTAGGTACTCAGCATAGTTCATGAGAAGAGCTAAAAGCGGAAAAGAGGATAAAGAGTAAAAAACACGAGGCGACCCAAAAGAATAAACAGAAAGGTGGTGAGAAGGAAGAAGAAGGAAGAGAGTAGAAGAAGGAGGGTTGGAAAGTGTGGAAAATGATAGTCAGAACTCTAAAAGAAATGAAAATAAATGCGATATGTATAGAATGTATAAAACAAAAAGTTACAAATAATGATTATATATATACAAATGGTTCATGATTGCTTCAATGATTGCAGCTTTCATTATTACATAACTATATATATAAATTAAATGACTCTTATAATATGTCTTCAAATCTTGGAACTCATTATTTAGATAATTACATACCTGCACTTTTACTATAAAGTTTTCCCATTTGGACAAGAATGAATTAGAAGTTATTCATTGAATGTAGTATAAACACTAATTTTATTTCAATTTGTACAGTAAGATCTGAGAGTTACGTATACTGTAATCGATGTGTATGTTTCTCTCATTCGCATTCTTCCTGATGTTACTATTTAGTAGAAACCTGTATCGATGCGATTTTCAATACGCATCAATAGAATAAGCTTGAACGAAATTCCTTATAATATTACTTTAGAATTTATTCGACAGTAATATGAGAATAATATTTCGAATATTAACCGATTAAAAGAAGTTTAATACTTTAAAATTATAATATTTTTTGAATGTGCTTAATTATTAATATTGTATTATTAAATATAATTAAAAATTTTGTTGTTCCTAAAATTATTTCTTTTTAGCATATCTAACAATGCAATTTTTTATTAAAAAATGTACATCGACTGAGCGAGTGTCAGAGAATATATTAACTAGTAATTAAATTAATGCAAAACTCTGATATCATTAAAAGTTTGTATGGCAGAGACTATCGCTGGACAGTCATTTAAAGATGGATAAGAATTTCTTGATCGTCAACCAGCTAAACTTGACAAAATATTAGACTCATATAATACAATTCTTTTGTAAGGTGGCAGCTTAAGATAACGTACAGCTTACACGATGAGTATAAGAGATAAAAATCTTCCAAAATTACGATTACTAAGAAAGTCGCAATATAATATAATATGTTATGTTACAAAAATATTCAACTAAAAGAGAAGAAATAGAAACTGAACTTTTTGCACCCACTAGTAGTTTTATCATTTCACATTATATAGAAACAAAACACTGTTTTGAAATTATGCATATCAATTTGCGTCTTAAATACGGCTGCCTATCATATTACTACAGAGTCCAGCAAGTAGCCGGGGGCGAAACGCTATTTTCATTTCTTCTCTTTTAATTGTATATTTTTCTAACATAACATATTATATTATATTGCAACTTTCTTACTTATCTTAATTATGATAGATTTTTATCTTATATACTCATCATGTAAGGTTTCGTGACTGTGCGTTGTCCTAAACATTCTAACTCACAAACGAATTGCATATGTACTCTTCTACTAATTATAAATTCTTTTCTATATTTGATTAATATACATATACTATAATTTTATTTATAATAAAAAATTTTAATTTGAAAATATTTTTTTTTGCATGAATTATAAAGAAAAAATAACAATTTTTATTATTTTTGCATGAAGACAGAAAAAAGGAAGACAAAAAGCACCCATTACGGACGATCTAGAGGCGCTGAGACTACTTCGTCAGTAGTAAAAGGGTCAAGTTTGCTTTGATTGCCCATAGTGGGTGCATAGATACTGTCGAATACAACGGTATTTCAAAAATTTAGTGCAATTTAAAAAGAAAATCATGACAATTTACGTTTTTGTACATTCAAAAAAGTACTTTGTCCTGCTTCAAACATATATAATGCTAAACTTTCAATTACACTTTATTGAAGATATAAATCATTATGATCATCTATTCATAATAATAACTATATCTATAAGTATTTTAAACTCGCCTTTCACTTTTTGTTTTTATAAACTACTAATCAAAAAGTTATTTGAAGCTTATAATCTTTATTATAATGTTACAGAGGCTAGAAGAACAGTTCGTCATACAATTAGAGGAGCAGGATACTGTATATGGTCCCAGCACTATGCCATTGTGCTTACCATCAGATCTTCCAGATTTAACCCATCATATGGCTAGTTCAACGAGAAGTTCACTGTCCTCCGTGAGTGAAGGGTAGTTTCATATGGCGATCTTTGCTCCTATCTATGAGAACGACTACTCAGACGACTGTGATAACAATCATCATCTGCATTAAATCACCGAGTATGATAGTTTCCGGTTAATAACATTGAAAATAATAGAGGAGATTTACTTCATTCAATATTTGATGTTTTTATAGGTATTCTAAAGATTTTGTCCTCATTTTACGGTTGATCAAATTTTAAATGTAACTAAAAAGCAAGAGTATCAATTTTTGATATTATTATTTCGTACGTAAAAAGAAATCTTTATATTTTATCGAAAAAATCTGTATTGTATATTAGGCCGCATTTCTTTGCAAGTCTCAATGAAAAGTACAAAAATTATGTTTTTATATTCCTAAAAAAATACTTCCATACGTCTGATCAATGTTGGGAGCACTAGTACGACATACGACAGTCACCTGTATTGCAAGTGTTACACTAATTATGTGTAAATAATAATATACTTACCCTTGAATTTGTAATTGAGGTTACAGGGTTGTAAAATTCTTATAAGAAACGCTAGAATTTACATAAATAATTTTCTTGTATATTTAATAAGTTGGTTGAGACCATTCGAAAGTCTTGTTTTTTATTCGATGCCGTTTTCAATAATGAATAATTTTTGGTTATATTATCAAATAAGTAAAATAAAAGATACTAAAAATTGTACAATAATATTTTTAAGTAAAATAAAATATATAATTATAATAAGCATTTACCTGTTTGTATAAATCATGTTTACATTTTATAAAAATAAATAAATTGTATTTTATTACGTAAAATTTTAAGTAGATTTAAATAGTAGTTAGTGATACTGAATGGGACAATCTATACATGGTATAATGATTTCTAAGAACCACGTTTATTTTTCGTTGTTCGATCGGACGAGTAGTTTTCGCGTCATTAATTGTTGAAAATTTATAAAATGAGCCAATCAACGGGCGGCTACAGCGGACGGCAGAAGGCGGAAAGGAGAAACTCGAAGAGGTGGGGAGAGGCGCTCGCAGCTCGCCGCTCACGGGATGGTCGCGAGTACGCTTGCTTGCACCTAGGTGTCATGTTTTTTGTCAGTCCTAAAGTATAGAAATATACGAAGAAAATTGTTTTCTTCTTCCCTCCAAGTAAATAGTGGATAAGTTAATTATTTCATATGTTGAATAAAAAAACTATTTTAATAATTATTGTCAACAATCTCATTAGATTTTACAATGCTTTCTTTTAAAAATCTAAGTGAAATTATTATAACTCTAGAGAAACAACAATGTTTTATAACAGAAATACTAATACTAGCTTAAAACTTGCAAAAGTGTTAAAAAATTAGAGATTTTGAAGTTTAATCTAATTAAAATGCGAAAAAGTAATTTGTGCATTGATCGAATTACACGAGCTTAATTATTGAATACACTTAAAGATACAAAATTACGTATGCAGGTGTCGTATCTAGTGGATCTTAATTATTGGACTTATTCAGTACTGCATCACTTTAGGTAAACAATGGTGCTTGGTTTGTCGTGTACGATACGAGAGTCAATGAGCATGATTACTAAAAGTTTTGAGTGCAAAGTTACCAACATCTGCTATTCGAGCGAAGAACATTTTACCAAGAATTTCACAGTACAGCAGCTGATTCAGGAAAGTCATTGGCTGAATTTTGAATAGCATAAGATCATAGGTACCAATAAGATTAATTAGTGGTTATTGAGGTATGGAAAGAATTTTTGTTCCTAATCTATTTATTTTAATAGTACTCTTTTTCGAAAAGTACATGCAGCTCAAATTGTAATGTGAGAGTCCCTTGTAATCAACAAAATCATTAATGTGTGTAAGACTGAAAATTTTCATATCTTATCGAATGTTCGAAGGTACTGTACTTGGAATTTTTTGTAAGACGTTTGCATAAAAAGTTATGGCGTCGACAGTTGAGAAGTCGGTGGATATTGATGCTTTAATTGAATACTTTTTAAAATCGTTCGAAAAAGTGTATGTCACAAGGTTTATTTGACTTTCACACTATTTTTTCGTGTATTGTATCGACCAAAATTTTTCAATCACTTTTAGAATTCGAAAACTATTGATTTTTTTGGAGAATTGCACATAAATATGAAAATTCTTCGCTTTAAAGACGAATCGTAGATAAATTAATTCTAACCACTTATTCTAAGTCACAAGTCTAAATGTTATCTCCCTGTATTTTTTTAAATTAGGCACTTTTAGAATCATTCAAAATATTATGAAAATTTTTAGCTTTACATGCGAATAGCAGCTTCGTTTTTAAATCAATCCTTGTCAATATTTACATTTAACTGTTCTTTTAAAATTAAAGTATTTTTGAAAACATAGTGGTACGAGGGTTGAGTATCGGTGGATCTTGGAATGAGAAGTCGGATTACTAAAGTCAAAGAAGTATTTATTCATTCAAGTCGCGGAGGGAAAGAGGTGCGTCTCAGATCAGTCGTACTATCACTGCCTCTCGCTGCGTCTTTCTGTAAGCTCGGTGCTCGTGGATACCTTGCAGAGGGATACAATCTTCCCAGGCGACTCAGCACACGCGTACGACCGTTGGTGCTTAACGCGTTTGAGGTGCCTTATTCGGCTGATGAAGATGTCTCATAGGTGCTGGCTGTCCGTGGCAAACGGAGCAGCCATGCCGCGTACGTAACACGTTTAAGGTCGCTGGCCAACGTCCTCGTTGGCCCTAGACCACTGACGTCCCCTATGTGGAATCCCTAACTGTTAAATTCAAATTTTACAGGATATTTTATGTGTCCGATCTGGCGGATCAAAGATAAATTATTAACCCTATTCTACGCTTTGCAGTGTTTGCGCAGTCATGCTAAATAATTTTTGCTTTACAATATATTGTGCTTGCTACTCTCTCCCTCTATATAGGTTAAAGATTTACTGTAATTTTTACGATTTACGAAAAGATTTACGAAAATTCATTTGTTTTTTTTTTTGCTGCAGTTACGTAATAATGTATATGAATTATCTCATATCCAATTGTCACTGTTCGGTGTTGGGCAGGCTCAAGTGTGCGTTATGCCGATGAGGTTATCATCATATTTTCCTCTTTGGAAAATTTCCTTCGTCGTTGATTTTCTAGCTTTTTCTTTCTTTCTGTTCGGGCGCTCTTTTATTTTGGTGTTCGGTGTTGAGTCTAGCGCTCTGTGTCTCGCTGTATAAAGGGGAGCAGTGTTAGTATTTTGCTTTCGTGTAATATTTTTTTTTACATTTTTACATTTTTACAACAAAAATAGTTTCTCTCCATAAATAGTATTGCAGTAATGAAATAAATATGAGGGCACTATGTGTCGATTTATTGAATTTTGATATTCATTTCTTTTCCTCCGCGCGTCCACGGGCCTCGGAGAAAAGGAAGAAATTCTTTCTCTCTCTTATTCATACACTTCACTCACTTCTCTTTCCATCTCTCATCCTTATACTTCCATAATGTTTTTTTTCACTCATGCATGTTCGTTTGCTCTCTTTCTCTTTCTTATATGAATCCCTCGTTGTGTTTTTGGTGTTGGTTTCATTCTCTCTAGTTTTCTTAATTATTCTTTTCTCCGGTGCGTCCAAAGGCTACGGAGAAAATAGAAAGGGGAAATTCATTATACGAGTTCCTCTCTGTTCTTTGAATCCAATAGTGTTGTTGCCCTTCTTATCTTGTCAATGTGTCTAATTTTTATGACATTATCTTTTCGTAGCTTGATATTATGTTTGTCGTAATCGATGTCGGTTATTTCTTATAGATCTTTCTACTCCATATCGTATTTCTCTTTGTGCGGTTCCTTGAGTAGGTAGACCATTTCGGTTACTCGAAAATGCTTTCTGTTTAGCTTTCTGTCATAATAGTACTTTGATCTATACTTCGCTTGCACTTGATTCATCGCTGCGGGACTATGGAACTAACTTAAGCTTCGCGTTAAGTCGGCTATATACTCGCCGTACGTGATGGTTTTTTCGCGCTGCGAAAAGATCGATGGCGTGCGCGCTATTCTTCCTAATACAAGCTCATGTGGCGTAAAGCTTGTATTCTCATGCTCCGCGCAATTTTACGCGTGCATGCATGGTGCAAACCACTCGTCGCATTTGTTGTTATCTCGAACGTATGTTTTAATGTATTCAGTCAGCGTGTAATGCATCCGCTCGATTGCCCGAATCGACAGTAGGTGTAAACTGTCGTACAATATTTTTCGATCTTAAATAGCCGGGTGAATAGGCGGTCTGAAGTAGCAAATAACTTTTTTTACGAGAGCGCACGTCACTTCTTGCGCGCTTGCTACTTTTGCTGGGATAAAAATTATATATTTTGATAGTCAGTCTTGTACTTTCAATACATATTTGTTTCCGATGTTTGTTTCCTTTAGTGGGCTGTAGAAATTTATCGAGATTTTGTCAAACAACCATGCGGGTGTGTTTAAAATTACTAGCGGTAGTCGTGTTTTCACATGGATTGGCTTTCCTTTCTGGTAAATTTCGCAGCCGAGTATGAATTGGCGTATTTCAGGCGCATATTCCGTTAGCAAAAGCTTTTCGCGATTTTTGCATAGGTTTTGTTTATCCCTCTGTGCCCTCTTATTGCTGATGCATGGTCACTTCAAATCGCAGTTTAACTGGTGGCACCGGCAAGTTATTTTAAAAGAGAACAGCTGTTAGCGGCAAGCCGCTGAGAATGAACTCCAGCTGTTCTGATAGATATCTCAGATAGATCTCTGATTACCCCTATACTTTTTATATTTTTTGACACAATTAAATGTTTTAAGGTTTTTAAGCCCTTCTTATAGTTTTGTCGCTAATGTGATTTTTGATTGCGATGCCGAATGTATGCATGTCGTTATGCTTCGAGGTGTGTCTCTCTCAGACTAAATGTTTTACGCTTTTCAATTCTTCGCCACCTATGTATTATCATTCTATCATGGCTTCTAGCATCTCTGTATCGAGATAGCCGTCAACTGATAGCAGGTAAATGATATTTTCCTTGTATTTAAAGGGATTCTTCTTTATTTTCAGGAGCTTGCCGAAAGGAGGTTCATCATCTCCATTTGCTGCCCACGGAGGTTTTTCGCGTGGTGGTCGTGTGCTGAGTACCTTGTAGCGTTCCAAGGCCTTATCATATGCGTATGTTGGTATCTCCTTGACGGTCGCCTCGCTTGCTACTTACAGCCCTGCGTCATTGAAGTCTGCTGCTGGCCGGGCTTCACTATCTTCTTGATCGGACGCTTGCGGTGGCGATTGCTCGCTCATATGCTGAGTGTTGTTTTCGTCGTCATTTTTTTTCGTTTTCGTCTTGCTGTTATCGGTCGTTTTTTTTTTGTTTAAGAGAAAGAGCGGTGCATAATGGAGACTTTCCCGGTGCAGATGTACATAATCGTCTAAGTCATGTAAAATGAGCGTACGTATACCCCGTTGGGTGCTTTTTACGTGTACCTAAACATTTTGATTATACATATATTCGCGAGAAAATGAAAATGCAGTCGTTGTCTCCGTACTTCAGCAGCAAGAATAGAATTTCTTGTGCCTCGGCAGCTGATCCAAGCAGCTGTTTTCACAGCTGAGTCACAGATAGATTGAGTGCGTGCAGTTTTATTAATGAATATAACAAGCAGTTTCCCGGTGGATCCTCGCTTGGCTTGTGTGTATACCCCTATTCTCTGCATCTCAATGTCCGCGGGTATTGCCGCCTCGTTGGGGGTTTTCAGAACTCCCTCAAAATCTTCTATGATTTCGGGATCCAGAGGGCTGTCTTCGAAAAACGGGTCTGTCGGAAGGCTCATCCGGCCTGGGTCTTCCTCTTGAATGCCTTTGTTAATGTTCTGGGGGACCTTCTGGTCGAAATCTTCATTACGTGATTCTGCTCTGCTGGGTTATCCTTCATAGAACGTGTCCTCTCTGATCCTATATTACGCACTGCGCATACTCTCTGGGCGTTCCGCCATTTGTTTTTCCCGTTTTCTGATGTTGGCTGTAGCTTCTTTACTTGCGTTCACTTTCATCTCTGGCTTTCCAAATATGAATCTGCGCGTCTTGTTTTCTATTAAACTCGCGCTCTTTTATGTCAACCATAAACCGCGCGTGCAAATTTTCGACAATGGGAAGCATTGATTTTAGTGGTGACTCGTCGTTATTTTTGTATGTTTGTTTTCGAGTTTCTACTTCTGGATTTGGTAGTACATGCGTGATGAAAGAATCGCTGAAAGCTTTCCGCGGAATCGGAGCTGGTGCCCTGAAATGGGAGTGTTATTCTACAGGTTCTGATTTGGTGGAGAATCATTAGTTTTCGTCAGTACTAACGGTGAGCGCCTCTTGTCGCCTTCTTGCTTCGAAGTTTTCTCTCCTATTTCCGCTCGATGGCCTTGAGCGAACAGTTCCAGTGTATTCTCGGGTCTTTCGGGGCTCTCCTCGAATTGGGCCGGCTTGTGTGTGAGGGAAACCGGTCGAGATGGTTTATTTGCTCGCTTAACGCCTTTCGGAAAATCCTTCTCCTTCCGCATATAGCCCAGTTTTTCCCCTGTTTTTTCCATACTTACTATTATGCCTAAGTTCCCTCTACTTTTTCCGATTTCCTTAATTTTCGACTTTTTAGATTGTGATAGTTTATTTTTCTTCTTCCGTTCTAATTTTAATTTTAAGGAGCTTGCTATCGTCTGGCAAGTCCATTTCCCTTCAGTTGTTGTCTTTGTTTTTTTGACAGAATTTTTATTTGCTGAGCTGTTTGAGCGAGTGATAATTTTTTGTTTTACTCCGCCTGCTGAGTTTGGTGCCGTTCTTGCGACGAGCAACCGGGCCGACAGTGCTTCAAGATCTGGCTTCGTCTTCTTGCTTACTCGCTAGCTGATATAACTCGATACGTGGGAGCTCGAGGTTATCTCCCCCCTCTGTTATCACTGTGTTGCATGAAAGCGCATCGGCATTATTTTGCTTGTCCGAGCGATATATTATGTGGAAGTCATATCTTCGTAATTCCGTCTTCAACCTATTGAACCACAAATCTGGTTTCTTCATCGTGTGATAGTGCTTTAGCGGCTCATAATCAGTGACAACAGTCAATTTTCGGCCATATAGATACGGTCTAAACTGCTCCTTCGCGAACATTATCACCACAATTCTTTGTCGTATGTTGAATAGCGAAGTTCGCTGTGTTTCAGGCATCTAGAAGCGTATTCGTATGGTCGATCCCGCCAGTGTCTCCCTGACTCAAAATTGCACCTATTGCTTAATCTATTAATTTTTGAAAAGTTTCTTCTTGCTCTTCTCCCCAAACGAATTTAGTCTTTCGCTTTAATAATTGCGAAAATGGATGCGTTATTTTCGCATAGTCTTCAATAAAGCGTCGGCAATAGCTTACGAATCCCAAAAATTGCCGCCTCAATCTTTATTGCGTCAGTTTTTATCTGCCCATCACCCACCATGTATCCCAAAACACGCGCTTCGCCTTTTAAGAATCGACACTTTTTCGGTTCTTTTGTCAAATTCGCGCCTTCCAGTCTTTTAGAAGCCTGTGAAATCGTACTCCGTGCTCTTCTAAGTTCGTTGCAAAAACCATGATGTCGTCCAAATACACTTCTAGCTCGCGTCCTTGCAAGCCTGTTAATATGACTGACATCATTCTCAAAAATGTATTGGGCGATTCACTGAGACCCATCGACATTCTTTTATATTGACACTGACCGTGCGGTTTCGAAAAAGCTGTTTTTTGCCTATCTGCCTCCTCTATTTCGACTTGGTGCAATCCTTGTTAGAGATCGATACCTTGATAGTGCTAAGTGATCTAAAATGTCGCTCTGGAAGGGGAGCGGGTGGCAGCTGCCGACCGTTATCTCATTTAGGAGACAAAAATCCGGGACTAAGCGCTTGATTAATCTCCTCCTTGTTGCAGTCAGATGTGTCTACTTGCTGCATAATTATTATTTTCCGTTCTTTCATCCATTTCATCGCGCTTGTCGCCCTCATTTATTTCAAACAAGTGCCCAATAAATACCTTACATTTTCCCAGTTTCCCTACTGTGTCGTCCTAACCGACGCTCCTAAAATCTTCCCCTCTTGTAGTAACGCAAACCGTCAAGTCAATTCCACGTACACTTCTCCGTCACGATTTTCGGCTATGAAATTGCCGAATAAAATGCCCTCCCCTACGTTTTGTAGAGGGACCCAGTCAACTTTCGTGTCTGTGTTGTTTATACGAACATGAGTAATTCTGCGCATCATTGAGGGTTTTTCAAAATGTTCCTTCTTCTCTAGGGGGGTTTTAACATTGTTTAATAGTACATTTCGACACGGGGGCGGAAGAGGATTATTTCACTCACGAGACGTTTTTCGGCCGAGCGAAGCGAGGTCGAAAATTCGAGTGAGGGAAAAATCCTCTTACGCCCTAGTCTCGAACCGTATTTTTCATCACGAGAGCCGTAAAGTCGCATCAAACATGCGATTTTGTGGTTAGAGTGACGAAAAATAATTTGTTTATCTCCGGCGTCTATGTGGCTGTTTAAGAGATTCATAGCGTCCTAGCCGATCATTCCTACTGCTTCGATGGGGAAGTTATCAGGGACCAGATGCACCGTGCATGCTTTATCGAGTAGTTTAATTACTACTCTGCCTATTGCAAGTGTTGCCCCCGGTGTGATGCCTTTGATTTCGATGGTCATTTGTTTGCCTACCCAGACACTTATCTGCGCCTGTGTCGACGAGGAATGAATCCTTCCCGTGCTTTAAGTCTTTGCTCTTCAGCGAACTGATCGGCGGCTTCAAGCCGTTGCTTGCGTAACTTATCTTCCCTATTCTACGTGTAGGCTGTTCATCTGATTCTACTGGCTGCCTTGTCCGCTTGGCGCCTGAGGACTGTGGCGAGCACTGTAGGATTTTAAATGCCCCTTAATGTTTTGTAGCGTCTGGACATTCTCTTTCCGTCTTGCGTCTGAGTTCTAATTCTAGTGGTCCACTTGTCGAGCTCTATTACACTTGTTATGGTTCATTTGCGATTGTCTTGGGTTCTGGTATTGGCCCCCGTTTCCTCAAAATCGGCCCGCTTTTATGACGCTCTCGAGAGATCTACATTCTCTCGTGTCATGTCCTCTCCGCTCGCAATAGTCGCATTGTTTTCCCTCGCACTTTTTCCTAAAGCAATTTTCTTCTATGTGATTTTTTAGAAGGAGAGGGTTTCGTAGAGCAACAATTAATAAATAAGGATAACACAATATGTACCGTTAATAAATAATAGTTTGTTTATTCTAAGTAGTTGTAAGTATACGTAACAAAAGGTTGTATCGCGTCGTGTCGCGTCTACTCTCGTCAGAGACTCGGGGAGCAGTGGCAGAGCACTCAAGCGTCTCTGTCGAGCGAAGTAGAGGGAAGCATAGTGGGGGAAGCTCTAGGTTGCAACGCTACAGCGGCAGACGGTGCCTACATACATGTATTGGACGCTCGCCTATGTGTATTCTAACACTCCCTCTCAACCTATGTCGCTGGGTTACATAATATATACATTTGTTCGGTATAATCTCTTTAGTATACTCATTTTCCTCTCTACTTTTCATGTCTCTGTTATTGACCTGTCAGGACACCATCGGTGTCACTACTGGTCTAGTCTTATGAAATCCAATTCTTTTTAACATTTCTTCGATAAACTTTTCTTAACTAATACGCAATGTTTTTATTTCAAAATTTCTATCAATTTTAATTCCCAAGAACCTCTGAGGTTCTCCCAGATCTTTAGTGTTGAATTCTCTACTCGAACTATCTTTTATATCGTTCAAATCTTTATTTTCATGTCCCGCTATCAATATGTCGTCAATATATAATAATATTATGGTGACGCCTGTCTTAGTTGATTTAATAAATAAGCAGGGATCCAAGTCGTTTGTTACAACGCCTAATCTAGACATTGTCTTAGAGAATTTGTCATTCCATTTCTTTGGACTGATTTTCAAACCGTACAATGATTTTACTAATTTCCATACAAATTTCTCTCTTACATTTGAATCTACATTTACTCCTTCTGGTAAAGTCATGTATATATCCTCGTCTAGATCTTCATACAAAAAAGCTGTCTCTATATCTAACTGCTTCAATTTCGAATCAAATTTATTTGCAATGGCCAAGAAGGTTCTCACTAAAGCTAGTCTCGATACTGGAGCATAAGTCTCTCTTAAATCACAAATATTCTTGCCTTTAAAGCCTCTGATCACTAATCGCGCTTTATATTTCACATCTCCTTTCTCATTAATTTAACGTTGAAATACCCATCTAGAATCTATGATATTAGGCTTCTGATCTCGTCCTTTTAAATTCGATTTTTCTACTACTATATAAACTTGCTTATTCTTTAACGCATTTAATTCTTCGAAGATTGCTTGGTTCCAATTCTTACTTTCTTGTGAGTTCATGGCATCTCTGTAGGTCTGAGGGTCACCCTGTATCTTAACTAAAAGCGCATGATGTTTGATGTCGCTAGTCTCTCTATCAAAATCTACATCTATTGCTTCATCTTGCAATGTGAATAAGATTTTCGCTTCTTTCACCGGTTTGTGCGGTCTACCTATCTTTTTGCTAGGTTCGTTAATTACAGATCTCCCTCTGTTTCTGTGCTCGTCTGATCTGTTATTCTACTCTTTTCTCTGTCACTATTTATGTCATTAAATTCTATTAGATTACTCTCTTGCTTATTATAGAAATTTTTATAGACTAATTTCTCTATAAATTTAACATATCTGCTTTCATACATTTTGCGCTGTTCGGGTACATATACGATATAGCCTGTCTGTACAGAACCCACCAAGAAACCTCTCACGGCTTGACTACCAAATTTGACGCCAGTATTACGCGGTATTTTTACATACGCGTCGCATCCAAATCTTTTAAGTTGATCGACTTTACCATTGTAAATTGAACTTAATTTCTCCAAGGGAGCTCTCATGTCTATTGATTTATGCGGAGTTCTATTATACGTATACACGACGGCTTTGACGGCTAAGTCCCACATATTAGTAGGTAAACCTAAATCGAGCATCATTGCTCTTACCTTCTTTTCTAAAGTTCTATTAAATCTTTCCGCAACACCGTTGTGTTGTGGAGTATTCAATACATCTACGGTCTCGCCACTCGTAAATTCCGTACCCCTAGCGCACTGGAGAAAACAAACCTTTTCATCTGTTCCTATAACATTTCGGACACTTCTTACGAAGCTTTCTATATGCTCTGGCGTATTGTTTTTTGAATTTGATTGGATATGCCAACGCTGTTCTTGAGAAGTCATCGATTAAGACTATTACGAACTTGTAGCAATTTGCATGTGATAAGGGACTAATCTGTCCCATCGTATCACCGTAAATAATTTGCAAAGGTCTCGTGGAACGCGTTCTTATCTTACTAAATGGTAATTTAATGCTTTTAGTTAACAAACAGATTTCGCACTCATTTACACTATTATCATTCCTAATCTTTTTCTCGTTTATCAAGTTCGGATTTGATTTAGCTAACTTTATTAGATAATTCTTGGAAGCATGTCCCAATCTTAAATGCCATGTCATAGCTACATTTAATGTCTTTTCCTTTTCTTTCTTTTTATCTATATACTCTTTATCGATTTCGTTTTCAGCATAACTTTCGTCTAGAGCCGAATCATTCTTTCTGTTATTTAATGAATTGATTAATTAAGTCTGATCTTGGACTGTCATGTCAGTCAGTGTCTTTTCATTTTCAACTGTCACGTCCTGATACTGTTCGTCTGCTTTCTTTTCTGTTTCTGTCTCATTTATCTCTTTAGAATTTACTTCTGAATTTCTAGTCATTTCGTTCAACTGTCTGGCTTTACTTCTCGTATTATAGATACGGCTCGGCTTTGAATCGCTTACAAATAAAAGGCAGAAGTGTTCTTACAATTGTGCAATCTGTCTTTCAATATTTGAATCGTTACTTGCCAGAAGGGCTTTTCATACTTTCCCTTGAGTATACTTCATTCTAGCACCGGATCGTATATGTCAATGATTTTATTATTCATACAAATCTCTAGACCTTGGCCGACAAACTGTCTCAATGATAACAAGTTTTCTGTTAAGTCTTTTGAATATAGAACATTCTTTAATTGGAATTCATCTCCGACTTCTGTCTTAATCTTAATTACACCTTTTCCAGTAGTCTTTAGACTTCCCTTTTTATTGGCGCATCTTATATTACTAGTCCTAGTCCTGTCTATCTCATTCAAAATTAATCTGGATTAGCTCAGATGCTGGGTAGCACCTGAATCAGCGAATTATCGCTTCTTACGCACCTAGGGATATATTAGGAGTCTGGTCTCTTCCCTTCAGCTCGTTTGAACGTCCTCCAGCTCAGGAGTTACTGCGGCTACGTTTCCGTGCTCCTGCCTCATTTCGTTTCAGCGATCGGTCTCTCTGGACTCTCGCTCGTCCGAAACCTCTATGAATAGGCAGAGACTCCTCTCGCGTATCGGAGCTTTCTTTCCTGGAGCGTTTCGCTCCTGAAGCTTGTCTCAGCTAATCGCTTATCCTTTTGCGATTGCATTCAGCGGCAATGTGGCTGCCTAGGGAGTGGCAGCGATAGCAGAAAATCTTTCCTTCGCTCCTGCACTCTGCGCTGATATGGCCAGCCATTCAGCAAGAGTAACACCTTGGTCCTGCCCTCTTTGGTGCCTCTTTCGTGCTATCGGGCCTGATTGTCCGACTCCTGCTCCTAAACACTCTTTTTTGAGGCCTAAAACTCTCTTGCGAGAATAACGCAGCTTTTGCAGGCTCTCGTCGTGTTTGGGTGGACTCAACCTGTAAAATAATTTTTTAATTGAAGAAATGACATTTCTTTCCCTGTTGACTCCCTGCATACGCAATCAACCACGTTTATATCTGGCATTGCATCGGTTACAGCTTGTAGGAAGATGTCTCTCTTCTCCTTTTCCTCCAATCGTCCTGCGTCTGGAGTGCTTTCGAATATCCTAATCTTTTCATTAAATCTATCGCAAAACTCAGTTATATTTTCCCTTTGTAGTCGATACTTTTGATTGTACAAGTCTCTTCTAGCAGAAATGCTAGTCGTTCTCATTTCTAGTCGTTTGGATTCTTTTAATTTATCTAAAATCTCTTTGGTTTGGGATCGTTCAAGTCGACTATCTTTGAATAATAAAGCCAATCTATATGATTTATTATTATGTCGCGAACTCGGTTGCTGTCGTCCGTGAGTTTAGTTTCAGATTCACTCTCTTTTTTCCAGATCTAGAATATAATCCAACCTTTATGTCTTTAGTTCAGAAGTTAAGAAATCTTCAAACATTTCAAACTTATAACTGTTCGTTAATTTATAAACTCGATTAACTCCCGATTCTTTATTCAATACTTCAATTTGGATTTTTTCGGTTAAATTGTGTAATGAATTTACGTTAACTTTCGTCTTTCGCACGTCCTTTAGAATTGACTTTACGTTCTCTTCTATTAGATTCTAAGCATATTCTCTAATATAATCTTTCCTTTATTATTATTTTCCAAGTCAAACGAAACTGATTTCTGACTTAAATTATCTCTCATCACATTCTCCTCGAAGGGATATGAGGGCCTGGGGCTTCCAGGCAACTCGCCATCTTCCGATAAAGTTTGTTGGGATATGGCGGTGTCTGGAGGAACTCCTTGCCCCTCATCCTCAGGGTCATTACCCATGTCAGGTAGTTGAGCCATCAACTCCTCGAGCGAGAAGGATCTTTGGAGTACTCGAGTCTCGTCCTGTATAGACTCGTCTGCTCTTAGCTCATTTATTACCTCCTCCCTCGTGAGGAGCACGTCGCTCAGTTCTCGGTGTTTGTTTGTGAGGTTAGCGTTCACAGGTTCGCTGTCAATTGTAGCTGATTTCTCAGAGTAGCCTCTGATAGGAGTTTCCTCCTCTACCTCCGTGGTCTCTGTCAGGTAGGCTGTGTCCACCTGTGTAAGCTCCTTTGGGCCTTGACCCATTACTAGCATAGTCACTGCTATCAGGTTGTTGATGTTGGTAACCATACGTTTCATCACATCATTAATTTGAGCTGCCTGTCTGTCCAGGAGAACTGTCTGCGCCTTTATCAGGCTTTCCACCATTTTTCTCATCGATTCCTGGGGAATGCTTTCCTTGTCTTCCTTTGCGAGTGAGGGCTCAATTGCAGGCTCTACGGTTGCCTGTGGGAGCTTGGGCTTTAGTGTAAAGCATAAAACTTTGTCTTCCTTGGGCCTGTGTAATGAAGATCTTCTCTTCTCTCGTGAGGTTATGGTCGAATCTGACCATTGACAGTGAGTTGAAGACAAATTAGGTTGTCCCCTTCCTTCGTCCTTGCCAGGTGCAACTCCTCCATTTGGTGCTCTCGCTCGTCAGCGATTTTGCACCACTCTCTTTCTGCTATGTTCTGGAAGCGCTTCCATATGGTACATAGGATTTTAAAGTAGAATTAGAGAAGGAATTGGAGTGCATGGTAACTATATTTGTATAAGTATACACACAGGCACACATACATGTTTTTTATTCTCTTTCACTCACCTACTCGCACTGTCAAAAGTGATAGTTTCACACCTTGCAGTCTCCACTCATCTGTTCTTTGGGTTTTTATTTCAATCCAAGCCTTACAACCGAACTCTGTTCTGATTACTCTCGTATGGGACCCCGAGAATTAGTTACTGATTGTCTTGCATGGTGGGTTACACACATGCGTATCTGTCTTACATTCGTTATTATCTCAGTCATGTAGACTACACTCGTATCGTCATTTCTGTGTATCTTATCACACTACTCTACAGACTCCGTTCATACTGTCTTACTGTCTACTGGCTCACACTCGTACTGTCTTACGCTCATAACCCATACTCGTGCTCTCTTATTTACACATTCTAATACTTTTATTTGCACACTCTTATATTTTTAATCACACCCTCTTATACTTTTATTTACACACTCTTATATATTTTTATTCACACACTCTTGTACTTTTATTTACACACTCTTATATATTTTTATTCACACACTCTTGTACTTTTATTTATACACTCTTAAATATTTTTATTCGCAAACTCTTGTATTTTTATTTATACACTCTTAAATATTTTTATTCGCACACTCTTGTATTTTTATTTATACACTCTTAAATATTTTTAATGACACACTCTTATACTTTTATTCACTGTGATATTTCATATGAGGCGTTTCACGTCAACTCTCCAAGCACGGCGCGCGAGCGCCAAAACACGCTGTGTTCAACTCGTGTTTAAACTACCTAAATGAACTCAACAAAAATATGTAAAACATAGATTTTGTGTATTTTTTTCTCAGCTTTCCAATGGTGTAAGTATTTTTTCCGAAATTTTTTATTTTCACCTTTAAAAAATATAAAATATGTTATATCTCGAAAAGTGAGTTCGAAAAGAATATTTACTATAAGATATATAACGCGAAAAAGAAGACGTACCGCCGCTCTGGCGCGCCCGGCCCGCCTTACCCCGCGCGAT